>JAVQJD010088446.1:0-10929 GCA_036023655.1 Nannoperca australis | reverse complement strand
TTATTTATAACAGCTCAGGTCCATTCCAAGTAACCTAAAAATAATGTTTTGGGGCAAATTAAACATATCTTAACATGTTGTATATCTTATATTTAAGTTGTTAGGAAGAACAGTGTTTTGCAATAAAAACTTGGGAAAACATTTTTTTGTACGTTTTTAGCCAATTCATTGATTAATCGTTGAAATAATCGACAGATTAATGGAATATCAAAATAGTTGTTAGTTGCAGCCCTACTCATCATATATTATTTAAATTAAAATAAATATGTAATAATTTAATAGTTCAAACCAATAATCATCTGTGTGCATTAATATTGGAGGCTCGGGGTGCCGTGGTTTTAAAAAAGGACCCACTGACCTGAACTGGACTTTGTGAAACTCTACACATAGTGAGAAATGACGTTTGTGCGTCTGTTGTCAACGAGCAGCATGTTAAAAGCACAACAACTCCCCTCACACCAGTAACGTTAACGCATGAATCGACCGCTGTTTGCCTCGTGAACAACTTGAGAGCACAGGTCCTCCTTCATTCTGGATATTATATTTGTAATGAAATCCTGCAGTGTCCTCAAACTAGACCAGTCACTGGATTTCTGTCAGTTTTTTTGCTTCACTGCAGAAACTCTTATTAGATGACTGCAGTGTAAAAGGTCAGTCTGACTCATAACACACTGTCAATAAAGGATGCATCTTTTTTTCAGCCACACAACATAATGAAGACAGACTCTGTTTGGGATTTGAATTTATTAAGTGTAACCATGTGGCGCGTTTTCCATCCAACACCTCTCTTATCAGCTGTAACACACTGGAACTCTAACTGCACCTCAAGCTGATCAGCGAAGCTTTGATCACAGAGCATCACAAACACGCAGACACCTGTCTATACTGCAGTTGGAGTATATTTAATCTCAATGTTTGTCTCTCCTTCCTTCCTCTCACCCAGTGTTTGAGGAGCCAGAAGATCCCAGTAATCGCTCCTTCTTCTCCGAGATCATATCCTCAATCTCGGATGTCAAGTTCAGCCACAATGGACGCTACATGATGACCAGAGACTACTTGTCCGTAAAGATCTGGGATCTGAACATGGAGAACAGGCCAGTGGAGACTTATCAGGTGAGGCCATGTCAGGTTTGGCACACGGGTGTAAACGGGTTATAATGATCGACTTATCATTTACACTGAATTAACTCTGAGTTTGAAGGGCAACAACGAGCTGCATGCATAGTCCACCGCTTTGAATGACAGTCCCTGTTTACTCTGTAACTGTGTCTGTGCTTTAAGAGTCTATTGTTAGTTGCATTATTATATCAACAGCATTAGTGACTGGCCATTTCTTTTTAGTTCAAATGTTTTTACCACACTAATAAAGACGGGAGATTGAACCTCATCTTTGATCACACCACTTGAATTGAACCTAAACATCATTTTACTAGTCTCTAAATGCACCTGAGCTTACAGGCCAAACATTTCCATTGTGGGGTTGTTTATCCCAGTGTCTGAATAAAGTCACCATTGTTCAGTCTAAACAGAAATGACACTAAAGCAGTGTTTGTTTCATGTGATAATGTGTGCACACCTTGTAAAGGGAACACTGCATTTCATTTCATTCATTGGGCAATGTGCATTCTTTGTGGTAATAGTTTGTTATACATTCATTTTGATGGAAACACAATGCTTAAAAGAGAAACAATCCAAGCAGGGTGGCCACACCTTTTTTAGAATCAATCCATGTAATTCCACCCAATGGCCACTAGAGGGAACTATAAACGTGGCTTTGCTGTGCACAGGTGTTTGTATGGAAAGAAGTTTGGTCCATTGTGATAAGCTTTTAGATAATAGGATTAGCATGTAGATGGCTTATGTGTAGGTTTAAGTCAGATTTTATTAGTGAATCCAAATGCGCAGTTGTGATGACGGATCTTTCGCAGTGAGTGTGAGTCTCGAGGTCGCCCCTTCACACCTGTCTCTATCATTCTAGGTTCATGAGTACCTGAGGAGCAAGCTGTGCTCGCTCTATGAGAACGACTGCATCTTTGACAAGTTTGAATGCTGCTGGAATGGCAATGACAGGTGAGGACATGCAGGGAGCAGACAAAATAAAATGGCACTGTTTGTTGATGCTGCTTATCTGTGTTAGGAATATGATGCTGTGATTTTAAAGGCTGATCCCCTTAATGTTAGATTTTTCAGTTTTAAATTTGAAGTGCTGATTGCAAGACATACTTTTATATCAATTTGATACAAACCACGTTTTAAGAAGTGTTTTAAATTTATTGTAATAACAGCTGCATACCAATGGTGCATTTACTTTAAGCATACTTTTCAGATTGTCTGTTTTAAACATGAGCATCTTTTTTTATGGACATTAACACAATTAATCTTGGAATAAAGGTTCACACACATTTTTCTCATCTCTCCCCCTCATCAGTGTGGTGATGACTGGCTCATACAACAACTTTTTCCGGATGTTCGACCGTGGCCAAAGGCGCGATGTAACTTTGGAGGCGTCGCGAGAAAACAGCAAACCCATGCAGGTCCTAAAGCCCCGCAAAGTGTGCGCAGGCGGCAAGCGCAAGAAGGATGAAATCAGCGTGGACAGTTTGGACTTCAACAAGAAGATCCTTCACACGGCCTGGCACCCCCAGGACAACATAATCGCAGTGGCGACGACCAACAACCTCTACATATTCCAGGATAAAGTGAACTAACTGCAGGCTGAGTTCGTAGTGAGATCCGGTGTGGGTGACGTCATGTGTACCACCCGCAGCCTCATCCGGGATGATCTGTAGTGACGCCGATAACCAGCATCCCTGTCCGTCGCTACTGGGTGACCAGACTTTGCCACTTTGTTCTAGATGTGGACGGAGAAAGCCTCGCTCTTGCCCATCATCAGCCTGTCTGTGGCAGAGAAACACCTGCCTTGTTGTTTAAGTAATGTGCCAATTCTTTTTTTTTTTTCTTCTTTTTTTTTTTTTTGTTATTCTTTTTTTTGTTTGTTTTTGGCCAGCCCACCTTTTCTTCCCCTGGGGGTAACATGGGTAGACCAGTTTAATTTTCTTAATATTCTGAATATAGACACACTTATTTTTATAACTTTCCCCCAATGGCTCTGTGGTAGAAAATGAAAAACGTATTTAGTATGTCCCCTTATTGTCCTGTGCCATTGTAGTGTTTATTTTTCTAAGAAAAAAATTGCCAGGTTTCTTTTTTGTTTGTTTGTTTTGTGTATACACCTTTTTTTTATTAATTAATTCATCTGTTATACTGTCATAGTATTGTTTGAGTCTCTTCACATGTCTCCCCTCTTTCATTAAACCATGCATACTCAACAGCCACACGTATGCTCACAGTTTTCTTTACACACTTGCTGCTCACGCTGGACAGCTGCACCTCAGTGGTTGCCTCCAGGAGGTTGAGTAGTACAGTGTGTTTTCACAGATTGAAAGCCCGGCCCAGTGAGGAGCTGTCCCGCTCACTGTTGAGGTGCCTCTGGGCGGTTCCCTTTTATTTATTTATTTAATTTTTTCCTGATTGGCTCTGTCATGACATCTTTGTGCATTGGTTCCTCCACCTCCTTTTGTTTGTGTTCAACAATAGTCAGGTATAAGAAATAGAATATTCAAAGATAATTATTCTGATTGTCATATTTATATTAAAAAAAAGTTAAAATGTCACTAGATTTGTTCCGTCCCATTTTGTGAAATGAAGCTGGACCTTGCACTTCTTTTTGAGGGATCTTAAGTATTGTCTTCCCATAGTGTACCACAGCTCTGAAACTGGGAAATCTTTTGATTTGTCACTGGACTCACTGATTGCACCAACTAAAGAACTTGTTGCAAGACTGCAGTTTAATGGAAACATTATTTGAGGCATTAAGTCACTTAAAGTGTTTGTTTAAACTACTGCAGACATTATTACTGCTACTGTATGTGATGGTACAATAAGCTGCATAAGGATTCGCTGCAGTTGACGTTTCCACACCCTATTTAAAATGTGGACAGTTCCCATTATATTGATGCCTCTAGTAATGTGTAACTACAGTTTTAATCTGACATTGACGATAATAAAGGAACTACTTTTTGCATCCTTGTGATTGCCTGATCGTGGATGGGAGCTCATCAGTATTAAGCTCTAGTTTTCTGCATGTGTTATCCGTGTTGATTCCTCTCAGGGAACACTGACTATGATCCTCGAGGTCGTTGCTAAGTCCGTGTTTACTTTAAACAAACACAGGACCAGGTGATTTCACTGATTAGAGCACCTTTAACTAGAAAAGAGGCATGCGTTTTAAACCTGAGGCGCAGTGATTCTCCATTCGAGTTTTTGCTGGTTTTCAATCAATAAATTGCGATCTCCTGTCATTCTTTTAATTAAAGTTTTTCACATACAATCATTCAGTCAGGTACAATCACTGTGTACAGTGAAGGCGTACACCCAGCTGTGAATCTGTAATGAAACCCAGCAGCTCTGATGAACCACTGAAGTGTTTATTTATATCAACTGATGTGGTGTCTGGTTGCTGAAAGCTTGACACATCTGCCTCGTTTCTTCACTATCGGCGTGTGCTGTGTACGTGTGTGCACGCACGTCTCCTACTTGGGCAAATCGAGCCAGCCGCACCAATCACTATTTAAATCCCCCTGCGGTTTGAATTTCAACTTTCGTAATCGAAGCTAATAGTTCATGCATGCCGTAGCCTGTGCTGGTGTTTATTTTCCGTGTTCGTTATGTAATTCGACTTCCTCTCCCTCTTTTGTTATGGACGGGACGGTCTGACGTCGTCACCCAGCACCGCGGTGGTGGGGGGGGGGGTGATGTGAGCAGCTCGCGGCTGCTGCTTCCAGACCAGCTAACGGACGAAAAACAAACCGCAGCGGCGTTTTAGCTTAGCTAGCCGCTCTCTGAAAAACGGGGCAGAAGGCGACTCGGGTCAGTTGTCTAACGCACGTCTGAATGTGTACACATAAGATAGTGCGCCCTGTGCACTGACTTGAGCCTTTTATGAAACCCGCTCTGTTCACCAGGCACAACGATGTCCGACGCTGCTAACACTACGTCTACAGACAACAACGGAGACTCCGGGCTAAACGGTAAGCTAAACATGACCATATTGCTGGCCTGGCGCATCCTGTCCGTGTGTTTTGTGTCTGAGGAACGTGTCGTGGTGCGCTGCTGTATGTTGATAATACGTTTAATGAGGTTTTATAATCATTAAAAGATTGTTTGTGCCCTTTTTAGCTTTTTTCGAAGCTGCATTGAAGGTGATGGTGGTGGGGGGGACGCTATGTTGTGTTTATTGACAGTAGTCTCACCAATGGCGTTTTGACAAACTTGACTGACATGCAAGTAAGCCAATCGACCATTCACGCGCAGGTTTGGAGGCGGGTTTAAGCATTGTCAACAAGGCGAGATTGAAGAAGTTAGAGCTGGGGGAAAAATGGGGGATAGAGGACTTTTGACAATTTACACGTATTTGCTGTACTTTACAGCCAAAACATCGTCTTATAAATACCAGAAACCAGCGTAGACATTTAAAGTTTGTACATCCATTCATCATTTTATGTATTATATTGTCAGATTTAAGTTTAAGAACAGTTAATTGTGGGGGGAAAATCCCTTTCGTAGTAGAGTCCATTTCTAAATAAATGATTAAATCAATTAGCATTTGGCAAATAGCTTTTTTTTTTCACTGCATCATTTCTTGTGTGTGGAAATCTATCATTCAGTTGCTGAAATAGCACAGGCGATATATAAGAGGTCATAGGTCATCAGAGACGTAAACAAAGACATGTTTGTCACACTGCCGCACTGACTCGGGGCCTGCTTGAAGCGTGGTTTAAGTTTTACCCCACTGTGGGAGGCTGTGACTTGGCATTCTATTTATTACCACAGTGACAAGGGGGCAGACGTTTTGGACATGAGGAAGGTGGGGAAAGTTTTACAGCACGCAGCAGTGTAGGAACATGGAGGCTGGTCGATTCAAAGCCACAAACTGGGCAGGAATCAAACTTTTAAGAGACGCACATTTCTTTAAGAGGATCGGATAGTGATGGAGACCTGGATTCTTTAAATAGCCAGTGGAGTAAGTGCTCTACCCTGGTTGACAGATAGTTATTTGTACATTCTACAGGTTGTTAGCTTAGACTATATCTTCCTCCTGTCAGTCAAGTAGCTCTTTTGTGGATCTTTAAAACAGTCCAGTTTTTTGTATAAATCCTAAATCTTGACAATCTGACTTGATTTATGCCAGGGCAAGATTTCAGAAGGATCATATATCTTTTTTGATCTGCTACCAAAACATTTAAGCCAGCACAACTTTTGATAAACTTTCTCTTGCATTTGGCTGATAGGCTAAACTTAGTGGTCACAACTACACCTGACTGAGCCAGAATATCTTAACTTATGAAGTATAAAATTCACAGGAGATTTTACTTGTTACATTAGTGTACCAGGATACATTGGACTCTTACTGAGACACAGCTCTATAGGGACAATAAGACCATGCACATATCAGATGGAAGGGCCAGAAGTGTGCTCTGTTATCTGAGACTGTTATTTTTGGCGTTTCCTGGAGCTGTCATACCAGGTATCTAATACCTGGGCTCTTCAGGAAAGGAAGCAGCCTCGACCCACCTCCCTCCTGTCTGAGTTTAGCGGATCAAAGAGGTCACATCATGTCTGCTCACTCTAAAACCCACCCAACAGCTGATAGCTGCCCTGTGGCCAGAATGTTCGGGAGCGTCAGCGCCGCAGGCAGTGTGGTTTTAGTCCACGGAGCGGAGACAATGGGCTGCCGACAGCAGCTTGGCTCGCAGTCCGCCATGTAATCTACAGGATGAGTGCGAGTGCTGAGTCGAGGCCTGTTTGGAGTGGGGGAGGGGGCGTCGTTTGAGTTGGGGGGCATAACTGGCCCGAAGCCTGAACTGTGAAACTCAATCCCCTGAAAGCTCATGTGAACATAGTGTTTACTCACTGTTATGGGGTCACGTGACCTGCTTGGTATGCCTTCCTCTTTTTTATTTTTTTTTTATTTTGTTGAGCACTGAAGGAAGGGGAAAGTGTTTTCAAGCTGCATGACGAGGGATATTAGAGATGCCCGCCCCAACCACCACATTCTCTAAATTCTTGCCCTGGCTAACACGCCCGTCCTCTATATCTGTAGCCCATCCCTGACATGCTGTGCAAACTCCGCCGCCAATCCACGCCAGAGCTCTCGTACAAACGCAGAGTGTCGTATGTCACAGTCATGGTCTAAGAAACCACAGCACATACATGGACAGGCATTTACTGCCCTTTTATCATGCAGGAGTACATTACCCTTTACTCTTGAACTTGCTTGACAGACAGGCTCAGGCTGCCTGTCTTGTTGTCCCCTCCCAGTTTAGGATTAGGACATCATTTTGACATATTCTCTCTCTTTTTCAAATGTTGTCCCAATACTAATACATCTAAGTAAACTAAAGCTAAAAAGAGACCTTTTTTCACAGGCGGTAGGGATGGGAACTGACAAGATTTTACTGATGCCAGCACCATTATCAATTCTGCTTATGGGTCTGATTCTTTATTGACTCATGATTCATCTATTAGACCTAAGCAGGTTTTCAGCAACTGTTTGTATTATCTCTTGATTCTGAACAAGGTGTGAACGACCCATGATTTTGGCCGTTTCTTCCTCTCCACCATGACTCTTTCTTACTGCAAGGTTCCAGCAGTTTAGACACCGGAGTTAAGACAAAGGAGTCCTTTTAGGTGTGTCAGTTTCAGGGTGCAGTTGTTGTCCATGTTTGCTCACTGGCCTGATTTACCAGGACACTTAAATGTCACAGTGTCGTCATTAATGTTATTAGTTTCACCTGTCTGATATGAAAAAGGCTTACTTAAGCTCTTTAAAATTCTTTGTTTAACCTTTGGGTGTGCATATCGAAGATGAATGTTAGCGGCTGCACCAAAAGGAATAGGTAGGCAGTACGTTGTTGTCCCCTCCTGCTGCAGATGCACAATCAGGCTGGGATCCTGGGAATGTTACCAACAGGGTGGTAATA
The DNA here is from genome assembly GCA_036023655.1 of Nannoperca australis. Lineage (NCBI taxonomy): Eukaryota > Metazoa > Chordata > Actinopteri > Centrarchiformes > Percichthyidae > Nannoperca > Nannoperca australis. Next base: position 2,887 of record JAVQJD010088446.1, on the reverse strand, counting down.
CTTATCACATTAAAAAAATTATACATTTAAATGACCCTTTGCATTTGCACACTTTTTTTCTGTGGCTAAAGTAAGCACAACGCCTGCCCCTTGGTGCATATCAGAAGGATATGGATTTAGTTTATTGACCTGGCTTCGTCTCATCAGGCCATCCTAACACTGTCAGTTTCAGACCTTGTTTAAGTTGAGTAACTCTTTGAAAAGCAATGCATTTATGATGTGACGTGCTCCCACAGTCCAGCTCGTTTACATGAATGCAGTTGAAGAACTACTTTGTAATAGTTGACTGCCATGCCAAATACCTTCAGAGTTTATGTCAGCACCTGAAGTTTTTCCATAAAAGAAAACATCCAGGAGTGAATTCATCTGTGTTTATTGATTGAACATTAATATCAAGTGAAATAAAAAGAATTTGAATAATACCACTTGGAATGTAAACTCTTTTCTATCCACTTGTTGCAAGGGGATGTAATATAAATAAATGATGGTGGTCAGTATCTTCCTGCAGCAGGAAATGAAAAGTTTTGAGTGTGCGAGACACAAAGGTGACAAACCGACCTTGATTGTTTTGGAGAAAATTATTAAAAAGCACTGACGGATGCGAGGGAATGAACGTCTGCTTGTTCCCACAGGGTCCTGGGTGGAGTTGGAGATGAACAGAGGCACAGCCGGATCAGCCCAGTCGCCCTCCACAGACGGCCCAGCCCCAGGCCTGCTGCCCCTTCCAGAGGTGGAGGAAGATGAGGCCATGGTGGGGGGGTTGGAGCACGTCCCGTCATCGTCCTCGATCCATAACGGGGACATGGAGAAGATCCTGCTGGACGCCCAGCACGAGTCGAGCCGCAGCAACTCGTCCTGTGACAGGTTAGGGTTAAAGCGGGACTCCACTCATTTTACACATCAATGTCAAAATAAATGAATTGTTCAAAATATCCCAGGCCTGGCCTGCTGAAAGGCACCTAGTAGCTCCAAGGGAGCGGTGTCACTACCCGATCTATACCAGAAACCCGATTTGTTTTGCTCATGTGTGATAACAATTTAAAAGTTCCTCTTTACAAAAACAAAAAATTGAATCTTCTGATGTGTAACTAGAAAACCAAAGACATGGTTTTAAAAAGTCCAAAGAATGTCACGAGTTGTCACTTGGGTTCATACAAGACTGTTTTTATAGTTGTGGAAGATTTAATCCGTAAACGTGGTGCAGTTGGTTCCTGTCTAATGCTCCTCCTGACTTTGTCCCAGTTCAGAGCACAAATAATGCTGAGACGATTATTAGGATTCTTCTTCAGAGTTGTTATTGCTGCTGTTTTGTTTTTGTTGTTTTCCCATGTAATCAGCTGCTCATTTGCGTTCCCTTCCAGCTGTTTTCTGCTCTTCTCATTACTGTTGAACTACAGAGAAAAGTGTCTTCTTGCAGCAGGAAACACAACAATATTTGGGCGTGTGGGGACTTGGAATCAACTTGATCCCGTCTTTCTCACTTAAAACAATCTGGGTGTTTTTTTTGTGTGAAAATCAGTTTAAAAAAACTCCCAAGAAAATATATTTGTAGGATAGTTTAAATGTTGAGAAAGCAGCAGTCTTGAGTAGCTTGACTAAAATATAACGGTTCATCTGCTAATCACCCAATAAAAGCTCAGTGAGAAAAGTGAAACTTAAACCATTTTCATAAGTGGCTTTTAATATGGGTCACTTGGCTTCTAAGAACCCTAAACTCTCCTAAATCATCCAGTGGAAAACTGAAATCTGCCCATAAATCAGGAGTGGCTTCTCTTTCATAATTGCAGCGCTGAGTCAGCTTTGACTCTGACTTGTCAGCTGCTCAGAAGCTGAGTTGGCTCCCGAACATATTATGGCGTCTTCTTGCCTCCCCGTGTTATCGAGCACGTTGGAAAAGTCCCGACCCTTTGACTCCCCAGCCGCGCGTCATGTGCTTGTGTGTAACAATTGAGGCTGATACAGCAGAGCTTATCAGAGAGCCGGGCGGTCAGCTGTCAGCCGGTCACCTGAGGATGTTTGAGCATTTCAACCAAGAGCAACACTGTATCAACAAGTTGCTGTGAACCAAGCAGGGACACAAACACCAACATGTCTCAACACCTTTTAGAACACTCCATGGGTCATGTTCTACAGATTTGATTGGGAACGTGTTTTCTTCCCCTGTCGTGGTAGTCAGGTTTCTTCAGAGGTCAGTACAGGGAGCAGCAGCACTGTAAGACTGGTTAACATTCTGTACTGTCTCTAACATGAAGTAAGCCAAACTCCTACACTACTACACATGAGTAATAAAGAGGGATGTGCATGAAGTCATAAAACTGGAGTGGAACTGAAAAAATACAAAATGACTGTCTCTGTCTTTGACACACGGGTTAATGTATAAATACAGTAGAGCAGGTTTGGTGATCATGACTTTTTTTGCAAAATGTTCCCATTTACAACTAAATGAAATGAAACACTAAATGCAATCAAAATAATAACTTAATGTAACGTTGAATTATTAAACAGTTCTAATCAAAGAGTGATTGTCATAAAACAACATACATTTTCTGTTAAATTCTCCTTCATGTCTTTAGATAAGCTCTTGAACAATAATATTTCAACTCTCGCTTCAGCTAAGGAAACAACAGGATGGCATCGGCCCTACTTCCTGTCTACACAGCTGCATGAAACCAAAATACAGCGTGGTAGTGACAAATCTTACACACAGAACAAACATACGCCTGGACGGCGGAATACATTCAACTGGAGGAGATTTGTAAGCATTAATACTAGAGCTGTGAGTTAGCAATCTCCCCCATATTAATGAAGTAATTGCTTAGTCTATTAAATATCAGAAAATAAAAATAAATGCCCATGCAAGTTCCCAGACCTACATATGTCATGTTCC
>JAVQJD010088444.1:0-12643 GCA_036023655.1 Nannoperca australis | reverse complement strand
TGCCACTGGCAGCGATGTATTTACCTATAGCACTTGTGATTCATCACCAGCACTCATATTATTTGATACGACATCTTGGTGTTTTCGACCATGATTCTATGCACTTTATGTAAAGCTCTTATTTGGAAGTCGCTTTGGATAAAAGCGTCTGCTAAATGCCTAAATGTAATGTAAATGTAATTGGGTGGAGCACTTTTTAACTTCTTCATATACAGTTGGATGGTTTTGTACAGTATCATATTTTGTATGTATCCAATGTTTTGCTTTTAAAATCTTAATCTGTAAAGGAACTAGTTCTGCAGCTGTGAATCAAACGCAGGGGAGTAAAAAGTACAATATGTCCCTCTCAAATGTTGTAGATTATAAGTATAAAGTAGCATTTAATGTATACTTAAGTACTTCCCATCACTGGGTGTAACTTGATGTGTCTGGAAAATAATATCACTGAAGCAGCCTCAATCCCTTCCCAGGCTGTGTTGTCTTGTTTTGACCCACACCACGAAGAACAGGTGTTTAAGCCATAAAACGTGAAGCAAAGTCTTCAGAGTTCACATGGAGACTTTTGTCCTACTTACTTGGAGCCTATAACCTCCAGTCAGCTCACTGAATGAATGACCAGGCTTTGCTCTGGGTAGAATGGGCGGGCCAGTGTCTCCCCTCGGACAGGCCAATAACAGGAGAGCGGCTCGCGGCTCGCGGCTCGGTTAGTGCGTTACATAAGCACACTGCGGGTACACAGTGTAGACAGCAAGTGTAGGTCCACCTCCACTCATCGGTTTACTTCTTCACAATGGCAGCTCCGAAGAAAGTCTGCATCATTGGCTCCGGAAATTGGTAAGCTGGCGTGTCAGTGTTAATGTACTGACCTGCGAACTGACAACATGGCTAACCGTGTGTTACAGATTGCTTCACGTCAACCCGGCGGACCACTGCTAGCCAATTTAGCATCACTGGGCAAACAGCCAGCTAACGTTAACTTGCAGCATTACCATGGTAACGTTAGCTTAGAGAAGTTTCACTCGCAGGCTTTATGATATTACCTACGAATAACCTTTTGTTTGCTGGAACAGAAGCCGGTTTTAGCCTCGAGTCGAGTCGCATGCACAGAAACTGGCTGAGTAAACAGAAAAGCGACCACATGCCAGTCACGATTAATGGGATCGTGTGGTCATGGAGCCATATTGTGTCGGCAACAGAAATGCTCACTTCCAGCCGTCTACACTGGACATGGCGTTACGTTCTTCAACAGATGGATGCTTCGCTGTAGATGGATCCAAACGGCAAACTCCAGTCTGCTGTTGGATAGTTTAATGTTACCATGTCGACTTCAAAATCCCACTGTGGTAAAACATCATTTCAGGTCAGGAATGAATCTTTGAATTTCTTTAGTAAATTCGGCATAAATCTTTAGCTCATCGGCCTAACCGATTTATTTTATTTGCCAAAACCATTGTTTTGTACATGGTGTTCGTTTAGGGTTATAGCCATTATTGGAAACACATCTACCTCGCGTGTAACCCCTATGTAACATTACTGTTGAGTAAACGCACATAAAATGAGCAGAGTTCAGTGGAGTTTGGCCACAAAACCGAAGGAACCTCGATCATATCTCGGATAAGCTCGCCATGTCATCCTGCCCGGACCAGCAGCTGATCAAAGAGCATCTTGAAGACGATAACACCAGGAGCTGTGATTGGTAATGTCCTGGTGATCGCACCAGCAGTCACGTGATGGATATAACCTTGTGAAGTGTTTAACATGAAGACTTCCCCGGGCCTTGGGTCATGTTCTTGACCATCACGAGGGGATCTCTTCTGGACACTGTGCTTGCCATGTTACTTTCAATTGACAGCGACTTATTTTTGAAATGCAATGTGAATTTTAGCATGATTTCTTTTGTTAGTTAAAGACTGACCTGTGACTTTTAACAATACAGGGGTTCTGCCATTGCCAAGATAGTGGGTGCCAATGCTGCACAGAATCCAACATTTGACGACACCGTAAAAATGTGGGTGTTTGAGGAGACGGTGAACGGGCGCAAACTGACTGAAATAATCAACAATGACCATGTAAATGTGAAGTACCTTCCCGGGCACAAGCTACCAGCCAACGTGGTAAGAAACTGTTCTCCCAGTAATTCAGTGTTCTGCCTGGCTTGTGCACAAGGTCTGCTGTGGTCCCAAAATGTTTAATATTTTGGGTCATTGAGGCACATTATGATTAGTATCTGCATTTGTTCTTGTTGCCTTTTAATAGCTTCCTCTGTAATAGATTATTAGTCTTTTTTTATAATGAACGTAACCACTGTGGTATCCGTTAGCAGGTTGTTACACCAGCTCTAATGTAGGTTGCATCAGACATTAAGATACGTCGCACCTCTCACGACTTCATCCTCACCCTTCTCAGCTGGCGGTCCCAGACCTGGTGGAGGCGTCCAGTGATGCAGACATTTTGGTGTTCGTGATCCCGCACCAGTTCATTGGGAAAGTGTGCGACACCATAGAGGGCAAGATAAAGAGTGACGCGCTGGGGATATCCCTCATCAAGGTTCGACTTTGCTCTTTTGTGCTGCGTTATTATAATCCTGTAGGAATCTTTCGCCTTTTTGTCTCAGGATTTTGGTGTGATGCAGATTCGTGTTGTATGCCGGACTCATACAGTTCATGTCCAGGTTAAAGGAACTGAAAGCCAGTTGTGCAGTGTGGTCTTTGACCCAAACACCAGCTTGGCATGGCTTAATGTAAATGAACGTGTTTTTGTTCCCTCAGGGTGTAGACGAGGGGCCCGATGGACTCAAACTCATTTCTGATGTGATCCAGGAGAAGCTTGGTATCACCATGAGTGTGCTGATGGGGGCCAACATCGCCAACGAGGTTGCTGATGAGAAGTTTTGTGAAACCACCATTGGTTAGTTTGATTACTGTGTTGCTTGTTGTTTTTGTTTTTTATTTCTTGTCTTTCCATCTTCTTGATTGCTTAGGATAGGGTTGTCATTATGTTTAATTAGGACAAAGTTGGACTTTGATCCAGATTTAAAGTTACGATAGGCAGGTCGTGGAGCACGGAGTTTGTTGCAGTTTGTTTTCTCAAGCCTTCTGCTCCATCAGCACGGGGGTGACAGTTTAATCTGCTTTGTAGTTGCTGTGTAAATTAGAGTGGACTGTTTCAGTTTGACATTTTCTTGATGTGCACGACATGCTTCATGGGATTTACTGTTACTGCATTGTTATAACACTAACCTGTTTTGAAGGATTATTATGTGTTGGCAAATGTAACTTGTTTGAAGCCGTGGAGCGTTTCAGAGGCAAAGTCGCTGTTTTAATGACGACATGATCAAATTCTACTAGTTTAAATGGTCAAGACAAGAAGTCATCTAGTAGAGATGCCAGAAGATATCAAGGACCTTTTTTTCTGCTTTCAGGGTGTAAGAATAAAAACCACGGGGCTCTCCTGAAGGAACTCATGCAGACCAACAACTTCCGAGTTACTGTCGTAGAAGAGTATGATGTGGTGGAAATCTGTGGAGCCTTGAAGGTGAGCTTTTAGTACAAAACAGAGCTGCATGCTGCATAAGTGAGGGGTTCATGCCTGTTACGTCTTACATTTGAACTTCCATGCCAGTTTGTTAACATTACTATAATGCAACATGGAAAATAGTTTAGCCAAGTTCAACAAGTGGACTATTTAGCAAGCATGACTGCAAAACTATGCAGCTGTTTGTACACTGGGCAAAAGTCAGACAAAAAAAAATACACTTAGTTACATTCCACCACTACAGACCTCATACAATGTTTGTCAAAGTAAAACTACTTGGTAATATACATAAGATTATACTGCCAATAAAAGTGACTGTAGTTCTCTTCTAAGCAAATACAAATATTTAGTAAAACATAAAGCAGTGTACTTACAATATTTAAAGACACGATTCTTTTTGTCTTAACCTGCTGGGAAGGGGGCAGGTCTGCATCTCCTTTAATAGTCAAAGTGCTGCCACCTAGCCCAGCATTTACAGGTTTACATTTCATTTGGACGAATGAGGGTGGAATATTTTTCATGGTGTTGGCTTGTGAGTTAAAAGCTGTTACATTTTTCATCTCATGTTCTTCACATATTTACATGAATATTAATATTGTAGATGTAAAGTGTCCCTAATACCTGTGTACCAAATCCGAGCTGAAACACTTAGTGAATTAATCAATTAGCCGACAGAACAATTATTTCAATAATTTGTTCAAATTATAACTTTGTTTTGGCAATTTTTCATAAAGAAAATACAATTATTCTGATTCCAGCTCCTCTAACATTTCTGTTTTTATGATTGTAAATTGAATATTTTCCAAGTTTTTATGTGTTTGTCAAGCAATCTGAAGACATGTTGGGCTCTGTGAAACTATAACGGGCATTTTTTCACAATTGTTTGACATTTCATAGACTAAACGATTAATCCAATAAATTATCTGCAGATTAGTCGATATGACTAAATTGCAGCCCTAGACCAAATGTAGTATACATTGGTATAATATCTACTAGCCTAAAGGGAGGCACTATGATTAATGCACAAACATGAATCAGAAAGTGGAAGTTTATAGTTTTTTTTTTTTTTTTATTCATTCATTGTATAGACTGTTCCTATTCCTTGCTTATACTTTCCCTCCTCGTCCGTCCTTCAGAACATCGTTGCGGTTGGAGCAGGTTTCTGTGACGGTCTGGGCTTTGGCGACAACACAAAGGCAGCAGTGATCCGGTTGGGCCTGATGGAGATGATCGCCTTTGCCCGCATTTTCTGCACCGCTGGTCCTGTGTCCTCTGCAACCTTCCTGGAGAGCTGCGGCGTGGCTGACCTCATCACCACCTGCTACGGTGGCCGCAACCGCAAAGTAGCCGAAGCCTTTGTGAAGACTGGGAAGGTGAGAGCTCCGTGCTATTCAAGTTAGGAATTACCCCCTTTTAACTTTCTCAACTTAATATGATAGTGCTATTTATACATATCTAACTCCAAATGAAGTGGTTAAATCGTCAGCTTTTTCAGCTACAATCACCGTACAGTCATTAGGCTACAGGAATTAGGCTAATATAGCAGTCCTGCTACTTTATAGACGTACTGTTGTAACTGAATATTAAATACAATCTGAAACAATACTGTCAGGCCTTGTTCCCTTGTCAGCCATGTGTTAACCAACCAAAATGTACATTTTCCTTCATTTTTTCCTCACGCTTTAACTGTGATATGTTTTTCACCTCCTACCGGGTTTACTCTTAAAATAAAAGCTTCAACCTTTGTCACAACTAAAGGGACATTACAACCCAGTGGCCCATTGTTTTTACCCAGTGTCTCCTCCAGAAGGTAGCACAAGGGTTAAGAAAATAGTTGGTTCAAGCTTGTCAGATTGAGGGTGTGGGCCCACTCACTTTTTTCATGTAACAAGAGTCCATATGTAACGTTTCTTCTTTTTGTTGCTGCTCAGTCCATTGAGGAGCTGGAGAAAGAGATGCTGAATGGTCAGAAGCTGCAGGGACCAGCGACAGCAGCTGAGGTCTATCTCATCCTCAAGCACAAAAACCTACTTGACAAGTAAGTTAAGCAGCAACACAACGTGCAGGATCACAGCACTGGTTAGAAAAGACATCAATGCAGCTTTATTTTTGCACTCAACAATGTCTCCTCCTCCCTCCAGGTTCCCACTGTTCAATGCAGTGTATCAGATCTGCTATCAGGGCCATCCAGTCTCAGAGTTCATAAGCTGCTTGCAGAACCACCCAGAGCACATGTAAAAACATCAAACTGACCAAGTGCCTTCTAAATGAAGAACATTTCATCGGTTACCTGTCAGAAATAGATGGGAGATGAACAGCCACTCCACAGCTGTCATGCAACTGAAGTGGCTCCAGCGAGCGGAGAGGTTGCATAACGTTTGTGTGTTCAACCACTGTGTCCTTAACATTCAATTCCTGACATATTTGTAAGTGCTTTCTTTTTATTTCCTGACTTGAAGGATAATAGTGTTTAGTTTTTCTTTCTTTCCTGAGACTTTTTTTTCTTAGCCAGATGAAATCATTTTAAACGGCAGTCAAATTGAAAAGAAAAAAAAAAAACTGAAATCCAGACATTACTGGACATCAAAATGATCGTAATTCAATAGAAATTTTAGCGTTTGATGATGACATTGACTCAGACCGACATTCAGCTGCTAAAATATTCATCCAATGTTAATATAGCACATCATGCATTCAGATTTTGCCAGGGCCGTGCACTCAGGGCAAAGAACTATTGACATCCTTCTGTTATCTAACATTTATGTTGCCGTCCAGTGAATGCCTATCCATCAGAAGTATTTTAATTATAGATGTAATACTTGACTTTGTCTTCATATTAAGTGTCTTACACAATTCACTATCTTCTGTCCTGTACTGTATATTAACATACTGTCAATCGCACAGCAACTGTTTTAAACTAAATAATGCAAGTGCCTTAGAATGCACAGTTGCTAAGTCTTGGTTGTCTTTTTAAAAAAAAAAAAAAAAATTGTTGTCGAACCAAAGACTTGACAACTTAACATCCGTCCACAATGCCATTCGTGACTGATCCTGCCTGACCCCTGTTTTGACTCAGTTACGGCTAATGTGTTGGAAATTATGCCAGCATTTGTCTGAATAAATTAATTGTCATCAAATCATAGCTAGAATCATTTTTTTCCACTCACATTAGAAAGACAATTATTTCAACTACAGAGCACCAAAGTGGGAATCTTTTGTAGGAAGAAATAACTGCTACATTATCCTGTTTTTAAAGAGTAAATTAAACAATTTACTGTTCACCTTTAACTAGGTTTTCTACATCCTATATCTAGAGACCTATATACACTGTATGTAGATTTCTATATAGGTATACAGTATAACCAGATATAAAGGTGTATATCTATAGATAAACACTTATTTTTTACAATACTCAGTTCAGCCTTAAGTTTCCCTGTGGAGTTTGACCTTGTAGAACTACAGAGCTGTTTTTGTGGGTCCTGCCAATGGTTTCACACTATTCCACTCAACAGGCGGTAACACAGCAACACGTGCAGCGATATGTCAACAAAGGCAGAGAAGATGACTGCAAACAATGTAGGATTAAAAAATACTTCAAATTGGGTTTGCAAATATTTTGTGAGGAAGGAAAAACACTTGTTTGTTTACAGAAAAACTCCACAGGGCCCTTTTTAATGAGTATGTCGCACTGCATTTCATTACACATAGTCCTTGTGAATGTGACTAAACCTTTAAAAAACAAACAGAAAAAAAAAAATATATATATATAAAATACCTATAAAAAACAGTACCACAAAGCATGGAACAAAAGAAGCAAAACTAGTTTATTACAAGTTGTGGAAACGTAGCTAGCGTTACATGTGAGTGTGCAGTTAACAGCAGTATATACAGTAAGACTTTCACTGTTGACCTGTGGTAGACAAGGCTGCTGTCTGGATACTTTGAAATATATCTGCAACTTAAATAAACTTGTAAACAAAAAGGGAATGATGCTCAGAGGGAGGCTACTAAACAAGACAGAGAGCTTGTCCATAAGGACACTTAAGACTATTCCTGTATGAATGCTTTGAAGAGAAAGTGCCTGCATTGCCCACTGTAACAATCTATTTAGCTAACAACCATGATGTCCTTGGTCCCAGGCAGAGGAGGCAAAAAGAGAGTACGCAAGTTTACAAAGAAATTCCACTAAGTGCGATTATTAAACGCAGTCGAAGCATAATGGTATTACAATCACAACGCTTATAAGAGTGACAGCTGGTGAACAATCGTTCCTGTTGTTCCTCATCTCTTGTGTTCAGTTACCGTCTTTGGTACAATGCTTACACTGGCTGAGCATGACTCAGTGTTTTGTTGTTGCTCTGCTCTGTTCTTGTTACTCCATTTACCATCATAACAAATAAAGACCTAATTAATGGAGACAGGGCCGTGAAACTAGTTAAGTTATTTTGTTCACACGAATATCCTGGTTGACATTTTTTCTTTTGTTCCGTCTCAAACTGACTTGGTCCCATTTCTCAAATAAAACATAGAAAGTTGCTGCGAATGTATGAATAAAAATAAGCCACAGCCAAAACTGGTATTCTCTTTTGAATGTCTGATGAACTGGCTCCAAGGAATAATTGCTATACCTGAGAAATACTTTTTTTTTAATTATTATTAAATAGCAACATTTCTTCTTTGCATTTACTGTGATGGATCCACATAGTGGAAACACCTCCTTCCTCAAAGACACTCCAGTACTGGAACATGACACGGCTCAATTACCCCGCTGCACACCCACTATCCTGCCTCTACTTCCCCCTCATCTCACCATAACTCACAGTCTGTGAGGGTTGACCCATTTGTAAGTGCCTTCATAGCGAAATCCAACTTTCTTTGCCAGGTCGTCTGCTTCTGCTGGTCCACGGCTAACAAGAAAAGACAAACAATCGCAAATCAACACTATTAAATTCCTTTTCCAGCTTAGGGCACAGTGAACAACATTTCCTACCTTCCATATTTGTAAGGAATGGGTTTGGGCTTCTCTTTGTCTATCTGATGAAGAAGAGGTGTGAAGATCCTCCATGCTTCCCTTAGTTCGTCACTGCAGAGACAAACAATTCAGCGTGGTGAAGGACACGACAACAGAGCCGTCAGGCAGCTGAAGCAGAGAAGAAATGCACTTTGTCGCCAACTAGTGTGCAGAACTGTTAGCTCCCATGAAGCACATGCAACGTGCCATTTCAACAGACCGGTTTACTTTCCAAGTAGTAACATGAGAAAACAGTGGAAAACAAAGACACACCTGCGTACGAAGTGCATCTGACTCCCACAGAAGACATCCAGGATGAGGCGTTCGTAAGCGTCTGGAAGCTTCACATCCTGAAAACAAGAAACGAGAACTTTTCTTAATTAGAAAAATGTGATGCGATATAGATAGCTTTGTTATGTGACTTTGCACTGTTCCCATGTCCTTTTACTCCTTTTCCTCAGCAAAGTAGTTTGTGGCGCGATTGTGTTAAACTGCAGAAACAAAATCAACTGGAACCTACCTTGTATCTACTCTTATAGGTGAGGTCCAGCTCAGTTTCCTCAGGGCTAAAGTACACGCCAGGCTTTTTGCTCATCATCTTGGCATAGACGGCCTCGTTGGGCTGCACACGCACCACCAGCTCGTTCCTGCGACACATATTTCCAAAAATGTCCCCTGGGACGTCTGTGAACTGCAGCCGCACCTCAGCTTTTCTCTCGTTCAGAGCTTTTCCACAGCGAAGGATGAAAGGAACACCTGAGGAGCAAAAGCATTTGAGTGCCAATGCAATTTGAAAGAGCACAGGAAAAACGTGACAACAGGAGCATCTGTTCTGTAGAGGGCGCGGTTTACCATCCCAGCGTTCGTTGTGCACATAGAGTACAGCGCAGGTGAAGGTGGCCTGGTTTGATCCTTTGGGAACTGTGGGATCATCAAGATAACCCAGTTTGGCTTCTCCCTCACCCTCTGGATCCCCCACATACTGACCCAGCACCACATCCGACATGGACACTGGAGCGATGCACTTCAGCACCTTCACCTACAGTTGGGAACACAATAGAGCAGATGTCCTCCATTTTCACACCTGGAAACATAAAAAACAATATGTCTCTCCATATGTCGTAGAGTTGGATGAGAGCATTTGTACCTTTTCATCCCTGACATCATCAGAGCTGGTGGAGGCTGGTTTCTCCATGGCAACCAGGCAGAGCATCTGGAGCAAGTGGTTTTGCATGACATCGCTGATCATGACAAAGGGAGCAGGTGGCCACACAAAACACAAAGAGGAGAATGTGATGGCTGTGATCGTAATCATTACAATTATACCTGACTATTATGTTGGTGCCATGGACGGATTATGAGACAACGGCCCCCTGGGCACAGACATGTTAAAGGCCCCCCCACCTCTCCTACATAGGAGCACAACATCCAGGCGGAAGAGTTTTGCTGTTCAGTAATTCGTTCATAGTTGGTGCTGATGTACTGTTAAAACTGGTCAAATCCATTCATCATCCATCAAAAACTCACTTTACTTTAACTCACCCCACATTTAGCATTTATATGCACTATATAAACAATTAATTAATGTTTATAACTTACTATAATGTATTTGTACACAGATATAAGCACATTTAAGTATTTTTAATGTATGGCATTTGTAAACAATTATAACTTCTGCTATGAAGACATTATAGTTTCATAAACCTTATTCAATGTTTATGTATGTTAAATAGGGGTCCTAAAGTACAGTGTTAAAGATTAAAAGTACTGATTACATTATACAGTAACTAAAACTGCAGTGCCGACACTCCTGTTACTGTTCTCTGCTCATTTTTATACAACTTCACTTAAAACCTGGATACAAAAGCGTTAAACTTTTAATAATACAGTGCAAAGACAGCAGAAACCTCACCGGATGATGCCAAAATCATCAAAGTACCCTCCTCGTCCCTGAGTGCCGAACGGTTCTTTAAAGGTGAGAACAACACAGGCCACACTGTCTCTGTTCCAGATCGGCCCGAAGATCCGGTTCCCAAACCTGCAACGAACAGCACATAATGGTTCTCTGCTCAGCAGCCGTTTGTAACAGCGTGCATGGATATTTCTCTTCTGTTCTTGGTCAGAGGCCAATTTGTGGTTCTTTGTAAGATATTCACAGAGGCTTTTCTAAGCCACAAACCAGCTGAGGTGTTGCATAATTAAAATGACCGGAAACAAACAGCAGATCTTTGTTTTAGGGTCAAATTAAAAAAAGAAAACGCACAATATTATCAGCACATCTTTCTATTTAGAATTGTTGGTCATTTCTCCCTGTGTATCACTGTGTTGAAATGTAATTCTTTGTGGGGGGGGTTTATTTTATTCAGGATCAGGATGCCATGGGCACTCTTATTTTTATTATTATTATTTTTAATACTCTTATTTGATAGCTGTAACTCATTACAATAACTATATCTGTCCCCACCACTACCAAAATAGAAAACTTAATATGTTAAAGAACATATTAAGTTCTTTCTTTTAAATTCTGAAATCATGCATCATCTCTGTTTTGTATTTTGTTGTTTGGATTGAACCTTTATTTGTTGTCTGCTGCTACTGTTTTCATTCTAAACAGGTCTCTCAGCTTGTTGAGAAAGTAGCTGAGGTGATATACCCAGTAGTAATTACTCCCCCTAAACGTGTATAAAATATGGTATCCATAATTTTACAGTGATAATTTAATAATATCCCATTTGACAAATATAATATTTATATGGCATCATACAAGAAATAAATGCAATAAAAAAAAAAAAAAAACAGTATCTAGGAGGTGTTTCTCACCTGAGCACCATCAGGTTCTGCACCATTTCCTTGCCCAGATAGTGATCTATACGGTAGATTTGTTCTTCAGTGAAGAGGGTCGAGAGGTGAGTCGACAGCTCCTCAGAGCTCTGAAGGTCGTGTCCAAACGGCTTCTCTACGATCACCCTGTTCCAGCCTCTACACCAGGAACATGAACATGAATGTTTACAGTCACATTAGAGGGACACAGCTGGGTTTAAATTTGGGTTTCTACCTAAATCATGATATTGGGTCAGGTCTTTTTGTACTCCTTGGAATTGACTTCACTTGAGTTTCTGTTATTTAGACTACCATCAATGATATAAATGGGATGGACAAAATAATTCAAACACCAGCGTGTATGGTTGCACCTGTGGAAACACCCAGAACATCCACTGAAGTTGGTAATGTTGCAAAAAGACACCCAGATACACACTTCTTAACTGCTAGTGCTGCTGCTGGTAAATGCAGACCTGTCTTATGTGATGGAAAATCTATGACCACATTTTAGTGAAGGGATTTCTCTGTATGCCCTAAATGCAGTAAAACAAGAACAGTTAGAGAAGTGCTTAGACTCACTTTGTGCTCATGCAGCAGTGCTTGATGTTCTTGGTAACGTCGTGGTAGACGGTGGGCGGCAGCGCCAGGTAGAAGAGACGGTTTGCCTCGGGCCCTCCGAGCAGAGACAGGATGTGTGCATTGAGTTTGGAGAAGGAACTCTCATCTGTATATTTCCCACTGATGTACGTGTTCCTGCTGAAGAAGGCTGACAACCGTTCTGTTTCCACATCTGTCACCTGGGTTTGAGGGCAGGAACATTTTTTAAAATACAGACAAAAAATATTTTGTGAAAATTTTTTTTAATTTAATGGACTTATTATATTACCCTATTAGAAGCTGGCCCACTGTATGTAAACCTGTAATAACTGATTTTTTTGGCACACAATATTCACTCTCTTTTAGCTCTGTTTTTGGTCTCCATCAACTGGAGGAGGAAAATATCTGGCTCGTTGTCTGCTAAATGCTCCACATGGTGGTCACCATCTAGTCGCCAACTGTCATTTGGTGCTGAGCAGGTAGTGCGCAGTGAGGTTTTAGAACTTTTTAGTTGAAAACAGTGGTCAGCTGCGGCCAATAACGATAAGAGAGTGGTGGCCAAAGGTACAGTAGCCAGTACGTATATCATTAGCCTGTGTACAATGCCTACTGCTCCAGCCAACTTTGGATTTGACTCTGTCACTTTATACGGACTCTGTCACTTTAGTACCCCATACACCG
>JAVQJD010088442.1:0-10261 GCA_036023655.1 Nannoperca australis | reverse complement strand
ATCATCATCATCATCATCATCATCATCATCATCATCATCATCATCATCATCATCATCATCATCATCATCATCATCATCATCATCATCAAGAGGGCCCAGCAGCAGATGTACTTCCTGTGTCAGCCCAGGCCACCAAAGGAAAGGAACAGACTACAATGGACAGTCAGGACTGCAGAAATAAATCATTGATGCCAATCTGCCCTCCAATCAGAACTTACACTTCTCCAGAGTCAGGACACAGGAACCATCACTGCAGACCCATCACACCCTGGATACAACCTGTTCCAACTTCTCCCTACAGAGCACTGTACGCCAAAACAACCAACCACAAGAACCGTGTCTACCCACAGGCCATCACTCTAATGAACAGTTAACACCAGTCATATATTTACAATAACCATGTAACACTCACTTACCTACAGATTATAAATTATATATTTACAGTTTTAAATACACAACAGGCTGTACATGCATGTACATATTATACATCACTGTCAAATATAAATCCTGTTTATACTACATAGCCTTTATGTACTGTATAGACATGTATACATGCATGCACTGTACAAAATCACCCACTTCATGTGTATAAAGTAATCTATTTTAACCCTAACTCTATCTACTTGTATGTACATAATAGTTCTATCTTTTTGGTTCAGCGTTGTTGTCCTTGTTTTTTAGCTGTATGTCTATTTGCCTATTTCTATCTTCCCATTATTCTGTGTGTAAGTACAATGAGAGCAACTCAAAACCAGAGACAAATTCGTTGTGTTCACACATTTGGCCAATAAAACTGATGCCGATTTTCAATTGCAATCCGGAAATGCTGAAAATGGTGTTAAAATATAAATTAAAAAAGAAAGAAAAGGGGGGGAAACTATTTAATTCAGTTGAAATGTTGAAGTTTAGGCAAATGTACTTCAGCCTCAGTTTGGATTTCTGAAGGAACATGAACGCCTCTGAGTTAAATCAGTCACTATCTGCTCAACATACACAGTATTTGATTAGATACGCTCTACTGTTAGTTTTGTGTTCCTATCACATCAAACTTCTCTGAACATAAAAGCATTGTACTGTTTGAAGTTATATTGCAGTTCACTACCACTATGAACAACAGTAAAACAACAATATGACAGCTATGGAATGGAATGAATGAAACAAAACAATCTCAACTCCAGTTTTTAAACATATCGGTCTTCATCAGTAGATGACGTTTGCTCAGTTGCCATGGAAATGTTGATGTTCTATCATTCCAGTAGTCTAAGCACCTCTAGGCCTTCACTTCAATGTTTATTTAAAAGTTGAAGGTGACATCTCATTCTTGACATTGGAAACAGCAGTTTATAGTACAGTTTCAACTCAGGGTTGCCTTAATCACGTGGTGAACGAACCTTCGAGCTCAGTTTTAAAGCCAATTCTGATGAGTCCTAGTCCTGCTCGGAATCATGGAAAATCTGAGCTCCATTACAACAGAGCAAATTTCGTGACAGCTCTGAAATGAAGCTCTTAGTATTAGTACTAGTATTACACTCACTTCATCCACCATTATGCTTAGCCAATGATTACCACTGGCAATTTGGCACCACCCAAGAATATCTACTGCAGACATAAAGATGATATTGGTGCAAGTCTCCCCTAAGCCTGGAGTACTATTGCATCATCATCAGAATAACAGGATAACAAACACAATAATGTAACTGTGTTAACATGATGTGCAGGTGCACACACACATACACACGGAGTGGAGTGATCCTGAGCGGCTGTAGTCTGTCCCATGGTATGCAAGAATGAATGAAAAGCTTTCTTCCCAGCCTCCTCTGCTCCTGACAACCAGGAAGCATCCAATCGATGCACAGCCCCTCCCATCGGCTTCACTGCTGGCTGATGGCAAAACCTGGCATCAGTGTGGATCTATGAATGGACTGGGAATAACCAGAGAGACAGGCTGGCATGTTTACCGTCTCCCTGTGATTGAGAAGTGTACAGCGTATAGCAGGAAGAACTAAGGCAAATAAACTCAGTCTACCTACCTTCAGAGTTGACCGTTTTCCTGCTACACATAACATCTTAAAGACTTTTTGATAAAATACACTTCAATGGCATACATTCATACCCAAACATTGTGTGAACAAAATATTGTCACTGTCCAAAGAAAACCATGTGTCTTCAAATTTGGTGATAAACTGAAATATTTAGTGTTCCTTTATAGATTGAGACCATTCTTCTTAAGGTAGAAACACCAGTTAGCGTTGATTCAAATTGGATGTTAACTGGTCACTCTGTGCTGTGCTCAACCTGCATTATATAAAGGAAATAGTCTAGCTAATGTTAGCTGTCTTTATTTCATGGCTCCAGATTCAGTGGATAGTCCTATCTCAGCACTCTGTACAGTACACAGTGCTTCATATACAGTGATTCAGTAACATCACAGATGAACGTATGAAGTTCTGGCTAAAAAACTGATAAAGTCAGCCCACCGGCTGGGTAGTACCTTTATAGTAGCGTGTTCAAAACCATCTATATGGCAGCTGTAATTAAAGTGATATAACACAAATCTTTAGTGCTCCCACACAGACAATGCAAACAATAAAAACACACGTCAAAACAAACATCCAGCATTTTGATTTCTTAACAAAAATTAATTTAGTTGCTTTTTTTCTTCAAGGATGGGTTTTGGTTCAGATTTAATTTATCTTGTGAGTGAACAGGAAGTGAATGTGTTTCATATGGTTTGAATGGAATGATAGTACTATCTGTGAACAGAGGAGTGGATTGCTCTGCAGTGCTGTGTGTTGCTGCTCAGACACTGACAGAAAGGCAGATAGCTGAGTGCTGAAGCTCCATCCATCAAGCAGATCAGGTCATCAATCTGCAGCTGACACTGCTCCACTTTAGTATGGACGAGCTGCTTCCCTCTGCTTTGAAACTTGTAGCAACGCTCATCCCTCGCTGTGATAAACACTCTGAGATTACATTTCTTGTTCAAACTCATTCTCTTAAATGTTGATCTTCCTGAACATGATTTACAAAATGAAAATGCTTTTAACTTACATGACAATAATAAATCAAAGCTATACTCATGTGCCTCATGTTGTATAGTCACTCTAACTATGTTGAGATGTTTTGGGTCATACTGTACATTCTCAGATAGTGCCCTTTATTTACTTATTTCTTTACTGTCAACTGCAGAGAAAACTAGGCCTTTATTAACATTAGAGAAAGAGCTTTATTCCCAATCCCAAATGAATCTAATGTAATTTATAATCACTTTAACTTCACAGTATCTTTTGACAGGTGTCAAGCTACGGTAATAAAACTCAGTACTTTCTGCACAGATGTTTCCACCCATTTAAAGGGCAGATTCCCTCCCATTCCTGGGAGGCTTTTAATGTAAAGCCTTGCTGGAAGTGTTGAGTTTCACTGACAGTTGATTAACACAGAATTACATTTTTTTAATAGTAGAAGTGACTGGAAATAATAATAGAATGAAAACATTATTTCTGATGAAAGTTTACAATGTGAGCTATTTGAGTACAGCTAATTCTATCCTCCTCACAGTTTTTTACTTAACCTTTGTTCACACTGGCCAGGCCTATGGCTATTATTTCAATACTTTATATTCTGTTTAAATAACACAATCACATATGTGGCTTTGTCGCAAATATGCATGAATGTAGACAACATGGTTATTAATGGGAATGCCCTGTGATGCATGGATTTGACAAAAATAAAGTAAAACTATTTGTTCTATCTTAAAATGCAACCTGGTCTTTGTTTTATTGGTATAAATTTAAGTAAACCTAAAACCACAGTTACTAAAATGAAACATGAACTGCAGTATGCTGCATAGTGTTACATTATACAGAAAAAGTCTTCTCATACATGAGCTTTTGGATAACGTCCACATCTTGATAGTCCAACATGTTACAAAGCCTTTGATGACCACTAGTGTAACCATAGACTTATATATACATTTAAAAATGTTTTAATTACAGCATCATTTGTGTTTGCTGACTTAAACTCTCTGTAGGCACTCTGGGTCAGCCATCAATTACAGTAAAGGTCGACAGGAACTTTGCCAGAGCAAGACACAGACCCATGGGCTTTAAAAAGGAATGGAAATGTCCTTGCTTAATATTCAGCCTTGCTGTGCTGCTAGATGATAGATGACGACTGTTGCAAGGTACAGTAGCTATACTTTCTTAGCACTGACTATTGACACAATGCCTCTCTCGCTCCCTATCTCCCCCAGCCAATCTTTTGCTGCAGACAATGGAGAGTAATGAGTAAGGTCCCCGGACTGATAAGTTAAATGACCTGTATGCTTTACTCTGAATGTTGCATCATTCATTCTTTCTGTTTTGGACAGGGAACCAGGAGAAACTCAACTCTGTTCCTCTATGTACTGCACTGCACTGTATTATACAGATGGGGTGGCTGTAAACTCCCTCTTATGTTATATCTTATCTTTAAAAAATCTTAAAAAATTATATCTATTACTATTGACAGTAAGTCTTGTAAGACCTGTAAGAAAGACAGAAAGACAAAAAGAAAGATGTGGTGTACCGGTACTGTAGAAGGCAACACGTCTCATGTTCTACCTGAGGCCTGCTCCCTGCAATTGACCCAGTACTACTTGTCACATCCTATAATGTCTGATCAATTACCCCTGCTACAGTCCCTGACGGGAGGGTGGAGATAGTTGAGAAACCTAATGTGTGCAGTCATAAGCAGCACAGGCCACATCTGGCTGCCTGTTTCCCCTGGGTGCTGTCCTGTTGTTGCGCACGAGGCCAGTGACCAGAATAGACCCCCCCACCCCCTACCCCCCTTTGTTTATTCTGCCCTGACTGTACCCAAACCCAAATCACAAAGTGTGTTATTGAAGTAGAGCAGTCCCTGCAGGAGCAATTACATGGCCAGTACTGTTTAATTTCATACAGTCAGGACTGCCTCTGCTGCTACACTGTATGAATAGGACCCAGCAGCCCATGAGCTTCCTGCTGGGAATATCACGGCTTGCCAGGATCAGGGAAAAGGAAAACAATCTTGTCTTGTCAGAGGTGCTTCGGGAGTATAGGGTGCCAGGGCTATGTTATATTTGGTCCTTGCATTAAATGGTGAGAGCTGTACCTACTTTTGCTGCAAAACGTCAAGCATGCTCCCTGTGGGCACAATCCGACAGAGTTCATGCTGTTCTGTTTGTGATGTTCACAGACAGAATCTCAAGCTGCAGTGGAGGGATGACAATTGTCTGGTTTGAAAACCTCAGGATTGGCTCTCTGCTCAGATGATAGTGATAGATAGTAGTGGCTGTAACCTGGTTGCCTAGAAGAAGTGACTTGGATTGCTGCTCTTTATCCCTGAAAGGGGTCAGTTGAGGTGGTTTAGGGAGCCTTCCTCTGGAGGCTTTTCAACAAACACAATTCTATCGACAATTCTAATAAAACTTGTTTCTCTCCCTCACTGCTACCTGGATTTTTGGTGTGAATTGTTGAGCATCACGATGTACGTAGTTCAGCCTATCCAGTGAAACTGACCAGAGTATGCATCCTGTCTCTTACTAAAAGTTAGGACACAGGATTTTAGCTCATTCCTTCAAGAGTCCCCAGTCAGATGCAAGGAGGGGGCTGGAGGTATCAGTCTGCATCCCTGTCTGCCACTTGATATTACCACTAGCACTACTAAAAGGATTTTTACATGTTTTCAAACGCATGTAACTCTTTCAAAACAAATTTAAAACCAAAAATGTATTAAATTTGACCATTCTTTCTATTTGATTTTCTATATCATCTACATCAGTATTGGTACATAGACAAATACTGAACCTGTATCATAATCCCATTGCTAAAACACCCCTTGTGTATTTACTTTATATTAATGGTTACTACTTTTGATTTCACACCTGGGTGTCTACAAGTACCTGATGGCCAGAGATTCTGAGTTCATGAAGATATTAGACTTATAAAACAAGACAAAAATAGGCCCATTCAGGCACAGTGGACCTCTGGAGTATTTGCAGGTTGACCCCTTTGTCTTCGGTCTTATGCACTTGAGATTCCACAGAAATGGAAATGCAAATAGGGTCAAAGGAGTACACTGAGACAGTTCAGGTAAGGTTGAGTGAGATAAAAGAGAAAAGTGGAATTCTTTTCTTCTCTTTCATACCTCCAGGGTCTCAGGATGTCGGGTCATTAGCTCTGAGATTATGAGATGGAGTTAATAGGGGAAGTGACACAGAATAATAGCAGTCTTTCCTCTTATTATAAGCTTGTTAATTTGATCTTCTAACAGAACATTTCACTGCAATAAGAAGGGGTGGATATTAACCCTTAAGAGTTCTGAAGCCTAACCCATTACATAATCAGTGAAAGCTTACAGCCTAAAATTAAATTGCTCTTCTTCAGTCTACAGTTGCTACAGTCATAATGACATTTGATAAACACCTTCATCAACTGATGGAGTTTTGGGTTTTGCATACACAGTACAATCCCAATACACCACTTTTGTTTTGGCTCTGTACTTCACATTAGATTTGTGGTGAAACAATGTGGTTATGTGCTGACTCTGCTTTAATGTTAAGATGTTAACATGTACATTAGAAGCAAACAACAGTTTAGAACTATTTAGTGATGTCACTGTGTTGTCAGTTCTCAGCAGTTAACTTTGCATGTGCAATGCCATAACTGATAGATACAATGGCCAAAACTACAAAAAGGCCCACGCTGTAAAAAGTCAGAATTATAATGTGATTCTAAAAGGCAGCAGTTTGACCTCGAGCCATTTTTTCAAATTTAATGTGCTGGAGTACAGAACCCAATCAATAAAAAATATATCTTAATGCTTACTGACTGGAGTGTAGGCTCTGATGCTGCTCAGTGCCCCATGCACTGTAAACCCCAATTTGCTAGCTCAACTTAAAAGTGAAATGGAAACAGCTTCAACACAAAACCTTTAGTGTGGTACCATACAGTAAAATTAAAGTTACAGGGTCACATGAACTGCATCTGACTGTAAATTTTTGTCAGTTCAACTGAACTGTTTTAGTCACACAAAGAAAGAATTTGTGTTTTTGAGAATAATATTCTAAAAAATAAATATAGCTTTCCCTACGCTCTGTCAGCAGAATGTGAGGCCTTGGCCAACTTTCTCCTCACTGGACAGAGACAATGATGGTTCTCCGGCTACTTTGTACGTTAACTCGGTGGGACTTATGAGTGAGTGATCATTCTTGGATACATATCTGACAAAGTATATTATACATACAGACTTTTCTCCTGTCTGGCCCCCCAGTGGTGGAATCAGCTCCCCACATCCATCAGAGAAACAACCTGTCTGGCCACTTTCAAGAAAAGACTAAAGACTTTGTTCCGGGAATACAACAGCACTTAAATGACACATTGTTTCATTGATCTTATGAATTTCACATTGTTCTTATAATCTTACTGGTATTTGTGCAAACTAATCCTGGTCCTGATTTTCAGTGCATTCAAACACCATCTGATCTTAGATATCAATCCAGTCTAAATGTTATTCATCTAAATGTTTGCAGTTTGTTACCTAAAAAGGGTATGGTTAGAAAAAAGGTTAATTTAACTGCTGACTTTGTGGCAGACAGAATCTGTGCTTGATAAGAATATTTCTTTGATGGTTTTATCATGCTGATAGAACAAAGAAAGGTTGTAGGGTTATTATTTTCGTCAAATCAACCTTTTGTGTCAGTGTGTGTCTGAGTCAATCTATAAGCAATTACAGCTCCTTGCAGTGAAAGTGGATTGGTAAGGGCCTCCGTATGACGGCTGTATGACTGTTGTTGGATGCTATAGGTCTCCTTCTGCAACACTCACTGTGCTCAAGTTCTTGAAAGAGCTTTTACCTAGGATCGAATATCGTGAGATTATTTTAGCTGGTGATTTCAAATCTCTTTGTGATTCCTTGAACCTCATACAGTTAATTGACTCCCCCACTCACCCAAATACTAAAAGACAAGAGAAGTACACTCTATTTCAGCTGATTTTAACTAATGAGTTTCTGCTTTTGGTGTTTTTGCAACAACCTAACTGACCATTGTGTTATTGCTGCGGTCAGGAATACAAGTGTCCCTAAAAGAAAACCATGCATGATTTGTAAGAGAAATCTTGAATTGTTTAATATTAAATAGAGCAGAATTGAGCGCATCCCTGATGTTCAGACAACCTGGTCACTCATATCATTAATAAACATTATATCTCCATCTCTCTTCTAGGAGATATAGAGTTAAAGGGAGGAATGGTCCTTGGTTGATTCCAGTCAACTTGGCAATTGGCTTGTCAACTGACAAACAAATGCTCCTCTCTAATCAAAAAAACTAAAACAAGTCTGAATTGTATTTAGTTAGACACGATGTTTATTTTATGTTTATTGCAGTTGTAGTCATTATACTGGCATATTCTTTTGCCTTCTTTTCTGACCATTGCCTGCCTCACCTTCCCATAAGCCTTGTCCCTTTTGTATTAATAAATTGCTGAACTGCATCAGCTCTACCTCCGGTGTCTGCATTTGAGTCAAATTCACTGTGTTCTTATTTACCCTGCCAGCCCCAGCCGTCACAATATTCATCAGGTGGACAAAAACACCACTCCTTATGTTCTCCTTTACAACTTGATTAAATGATACTATCTCAGTGTTGTGTTTACACTTTGTTGTGCTGCCAAGAAAATAAATAAATAAAATAAGTCTTTTATTTTTGTTTTTAACCCAATCTGCGATATTTCCCTAACTCTAACCAAGCCTCAACTTACATATAAACATAAAACATTTTTAGGATGGGATGTTTTAAAGGGAAATAAGAATCAACATATCTTGATGGTTAGTTTGAAGGGCCTAAACAATTTCTTTAAAATACAGCAATTTCTTTTAATACTTTTAATTTCTCTATCTTGTCACATATTGGCACACAAGTCCGTGGCTAGGATTTTGGGAAATAGGTCATGTGTCCCAGGGTGCACCTATCAAAAAAAAGTATTTTATTTATTGAATTTAACTTTCCTGTATTTCTCTGAATTGTGGTTTAAATGTTGTTTCAAAGCTTGCTATACACTACCAGAAAAAAAATTGTCATGGAGAAAACTTGGTGAAATTGAAATATATTCAGTCATAAACAGTACTGAAAAAGGTTTTTAATGTAAATAAATGGAAAACAAAGTGTCTGGTAGATGAAGTTGTCCCCACCACCCAAGAAAAAATCAATTTAAATAAAATAAAATAAATGTAATGAATACAAATACATTAACAAATTAAAAAAAAAACACTAAAACCGTGATCATATAAAAGACAAAAGATTCAAAATAAAAAACGTACTGGTGCACAGGTGGGACCAAAATAACACCACCCCCATGGAGCACAGATGGAAAAACTACTGTATGAATCGTAACGGGTTGCCTTTTGATTGAAAATGTCATCATGTTCTTAATGGACCACAGCAACAAAAGCCAAAACCACCAACTTAATTGGAAACCAGTAGCAGAGGAAAAGGGGTATCAATCTGGAGACAGCTATGGCAAACTCTGTAAACTGACAGCACAGACCTGTTTTTAAATGATCAGCACAGACAGGCTGAGGTTGAGAATAGACAGGTGTTAAATGGGGCTTTGTGTGAAACTGATCTGGATTAAAGATGTATGAGGGCCCAGGAGTTGCCTAACACTGCTGACTAAAGAGAGGCAGTGAAATCACTTTCAATAAGAGCCAGAATACACAAACGATGCAGTGAGTGTTATACTGTATGCTGTAAGTATGTAAGTAACTACTTCGTCGATTTCAGACCTGACTGACCTGATTGTACCTCTTGTCAAACCAAGAGGAGAATCAGCAGCCTTCATCTGCATCTGACATTTCCTGTAATCCCATTTGTTGGGAAATTGTATCTCACGCTGATGAAAATGTCAAAGTGCTCTTATTCTGCTAAAGTTTTAAAACAAATTCATTCCTTATGTGATTATAACATCTCAATGTGGCTTTCAAGAATAGGTTAACCTCAGTGTAACCTGACAAAAGCAGTTTCATATTTAGAATTAACTGCACTAGCATTTTTACATTTAAAACTGGCTTAATAAAAATTTATTTTGGTATTTTTACCAAAGATACCAATGTAAAGTAATGTCTAGTGTGCGCATGCGCTTGTAAGTGCGTGCTGCCCGATACGGTTGCTCCGCTCGTCTTACTTGCTCTTTTAAATCTTTTTGTTATTTAACTTTGTACTTATGGGTTTTTTGTTTGGTGT
>JAVQJD010088437.1:0-19078 GCA_036023655.1 Nannoperca australis | reverse complement strand
GTCTTGACTCTATTTTCTATTCATTTCACAACGTATGGTGGTGAATAAGTGTGACTTTTCATGGAAAACACAAAATTGTTTGGGTGACCCCAAACTTTTGAACGGTAGTGTATACTTTTCCCAATTGTCAAGAATTAACTTCCAAATTAGGAAAATTCCCCCTCTTTCACTATTTGTCTAATAGGGCTTTCTTACTGAGGGCAGACACAAAGCACAAACATATTTCAGAGTTGACTGGAGCTGGAAAAGTGCAGTAGGTCACAAAGTAAGTTGATAACTGTTCTGTGATAATAATGTGACAAAAACAAAAGTGGACAATGAAGCTTATATACATATTCTTACATTCCATTTTCTATTTGAAATGTCAAAAGTAAGGCTTCAACTAATGATTTAGTATCAGTATCAATTAACCACAAATTAGAAGTCTTACCTGATGATGTATGAGGAGGGCAGGGCGGTCAGCAAAGCCATGGGCAAACCAAAGCCAAAGTAATAGGGCCAGTTCCTCTCAATATTGGACAGCCGTTGGTGCATCTCTATGCCTTAAACAAACAGCCACGGTTGTTTTGAGTGCTCCATTCAATGCAGAGGATTTATTTTGGGTGGAGAATGTAATGTATCTCACCATGGTTAAACCAGCGATACTCGAAGCAGTACAGGGAGTAGAGCAGAGACATGTGGAGGAGGCTAACCATCTGTCCAATGGCATCAATAGGGAAGAGGCTAACGATCATACCCTAGAAGACCCCCAAAACACACACAACTCACCAAGACTGTACTGAGAGAGAAATGTGCACTTTCATCTGACTTGCTTCAGCTTAGAGAGCAGAGATGTTGTAGTATCTGTTAGTTATGAATGCATCAAGTTGTGGTGCAAAAACAAGTAACAACAGCCCTCTTCACCAGTTTCTGAAAAAAACAACCCCATGAAGTGTGACGCCATGAAGCCTTTCTTTTAGTCTGAACATTGTCTGAATTCACTCGAGAGTCTAGGAATTCAATTGTTTGCCTGACGTGCTGGAAATGCTGCTGCTGGTAGCAGCTGTTCTGAATAACCAAACTCTTTATGCAAATTGCAATTAGGCATCTTTTTTTGATGGTTTATGAACAACATGACTTTGTGATGCAGAAAAGTGAAGTCTGCAAAAACGTACCTGAATGAGGAAGAGTGCCTGGAGGAGGAGGTTAAAGAGCATGTCCGCGATGATCTTACTGACGCTGGGGAACGGCTGCGCTTTACATCCAGACACTTCAAATGCCAGGTCAGCTATATCCTGCAACAGAGAATGACACACTGATATCTATATCTGTGTCAGTGTAGCCAAACTGCAACAAAAAATAGAAGAAAACATTATGATTGTTTGGAACACAGTTGTCCTTTGCTATGTGATGACAGGAGATTACACCTGACTATGAACAGACTGTTGTTTCTGTGTAGTGAAATTATTTTAATTACAATATTCCAATATTGTGTATGTATTCAGTACTATTACGTCATGATCCTCTGCATAAAAGCATTGAGAAAAGTCCAAGATAGTTTTCCAACAATGTGCTTCAGGCAACAAGTTAGAATTTCAGGCTAATTCAAACCCATAGTTGTATTGTACTGTAACCATTACAAAAACTCTGTGACAATAAAATAAGATACATTATGCAGCCTTAAGTGCAAAACACACTGCCGCATCATATGATGCCTGTCAAGTGGTGTGTTTTGGTCTTCAGACAGCATGTCACAAAATCCTTTTAAGACCCCTGAAAATGATTTTGATAACTTTGTGAAAGTAGTATGTAAAAGGTCAGGTGTTCAGCCATCACATCTTACAGCCTAGCAAAGGGGCCTAACCTGGAACCAGATGGCGTTGACTATCTTGCTGAGGACGAACAGAGGGAGAACCCAGAGAGCACTGAAGACGGAGGTCAGGATGAACTCTAACCAGGACCACACACTGCCATGGAGGGAGGGGTCACCTGGAGCAAAAACAGCTTGTTGACGGACTGGTTCCTACCACAAGCCAGAGGACATGCCACACATTCACAAGTTGCCATACATACCGATGATTTTTGCTGTGAGAGTCTGCAGCAGTGGGATAAACACCCGGTAGAAGAGAAACAGACTGAGCTGGAGGGAGAAAATGAAATGCTATCGTTACTCTTCAACAGCACGGTTTTCAAAATCAGGAAAACAACATTAAACATTAAAGGTTATAGCAACCTTAAAAATTACACAATCTGGAAATTAAAATCAAATAGAAAACACCGGAAAAGCGTGTGAAGTTTTGCTTTGAAATAATCCCATTCAAGACATTTTAAGGCTTTTTGGTATCTACAGACAGCACCCAGAGGATTAAGTACAGAGGCTACTAAACACACACAAACACAAAGTGTCATTTCTGCCAGTAGTGGTCTCTCAATCAAAACAATAGCAAAAGTTGTAGTTTAATGACTTTGTGAAGTAGTGTGGGATCATGGGATTTGTTGTATTCATTGATAATATCTGAGGTCAAAACAATCAAACTAATAATAACTTTATGAGTGTGTTGAATGTTGTTCTAAGGTTTAAATGTTATCATACACATTAGCTTGGTGGCTGTCATGAGCCACTAGTCATAGAAGCGCATCATAGTAAGTTGGATCTATACTGAAATATCATATACCTGGATTACTGTGTTGCAAAATGGCAATTAAAGGAAAAATGTTGTATTACTGTGTAGAATTTTGTGATAATGTTTCCTTCCTTCCTCTCTCTGACGTATCCTGTGTTTAGGTAAAGTGTAAATGCATATGGCGCCATTGACAGGTGACTAAATTAAATCTACCGTTACCTTGATTTAAACGAACATTGTTGGAAACATTTTGGATAATGTAGGTATATAACACAACAAAATATTTAACAGGTCATTTTTAGACATGTTAATGTGGAAATGCTACATATCATACCTTTAAAGGTAAAATGGGTGTAGCAGAGTTGGCTACCGAGGAGATTTTTTAGCTGATATTTACAAGTAGGACTTGTTCCCAAACTTGTAAAGAAGCTAAAAGAAATGTTTGAGACAACACATAGCTAAAAAAAACTGCCACCCAGAAGCAGTATTATCATGGAAACTCAAAGCTTGCAGCTGTAAAACATTAGAGCATGATGCATAGTGTCTGAGCGAGGAGGCTGTACTGTAACAGTAGGTGAACTATCTTACCCAGAACACTCCTCCATTCCAGGCACAGCACTGAAAAATCCTGCTGGCTACTTTGGGATCACTGAAAGAGAAAATAATTCATGTCCATCACTGTTGAATATTAAAATGACAGTTTGGTTTCACTTTTCTTACTTAACCAGAGTCTGACAAGCTCATGGATGCTGTTGACATGTCTGCGCAGACTGGAGGTACAGTACTTGACACAGTGGATTTTACTCATATGTAAGGTAACAGGGCAGGTCTTTTAAAATGAGGTGATATTAGAGCTGCATAGATCCACGACAACTCCAATTAAAAGTGTTTCAATTTACACCTTCACAAATATATTTCATTATAACAGTGGCATGAGAATGCTTCTTGTTTACATGTGCAATGAGCCCCAATGCACACACAGGGTTTTGGTGACCTTTCAAGCTGTGTCAACGCCTGCTCTTTTACTAGGTTTGATAAAGGCGTATGGTAAATAAAGCCATTTGATCAGTGGAGCTTGTGGGCAATGCTGCACGTCATGGGAGGTGCACAGGAAGTTCTACCTGAGAGGACTGCATTTCCAACTTTAAAAAGAAAAAGAGATCAAACAAATCCCATGAACAGAAATGATGTTTGCAGACACGTGACTGGCCAAGTAAGAGAATCAGTAGCATTGAAACCAAAATAAGCAGCTTCATTTTGGCGTACTTGTCCGGTTTGCGCTCCTCGCTCTGTGCCCGTCTCTGTGCCAGGGCCCCGCTGGCCCTTCTCCTCCACTGCTCTTCCCTTTTCTGCTGAATGCGGGCATCCAGCTTGGAGATTGTTCCAATCCCCAATATGGAGTCCTTGATCCCCTACAGAACCCAGGGCAAGAGAGAATACACACGTGTTTGTTTCTAAAATGTAAAAATTACTTCTGTTCTGGAGCTTTGAAATGTCTCAATAAGTGATTGTTAAAATCAAAAATGACGTATCTGAAGGTAGATCCCAGTAACAAGATTTTAAGACTTGATGGTTCTGTACATAAGCCGTGCATAGCCAATGCTCCATGTTTATCTGTCATATCGTAAAGAGCAGAATTGTCCTCCATGTCAAGCTGGAAAACCCTCTGAAACAGCAGGGAGACCACCCAGAGGCCCTGTGATACATTCTCCATATAAACACAGATAACTGAACTTCTTGTAGTTCAGTTATCTGTAATATTTAATATGACTTTATATATTTTACACAAGTTGTCCATATCTATAGGTTCCATAGGACGGCTCCACAAAGTCTTTTCTGATACATTATAGGCAGGTAGCAGATAGACACCATTAATGGGATAACAAAAGAGATACTTGGAATTATTCCAGACAAACATTACCTTTGGACTCTACAGCCTAATGTACTCAAGGATAATGTTCAAGGTAGTAAACAGAAAAGTTCAACAACCGTCCTCATTTGTCCTACATTTAACATTATAGGCTTCATTAATGTAGCATATACTTCAGGGTAATTGTATAAGAGGAATTTTTAACATGCAAGTGTAGACTTTTATTGTGTTCACCCTCTTTAGTTCTGGACCTGTTTGCTTGACTGTACGTTGGGATTAAATGTTTTTGAAACATACTTTTAACAAAAGCATAGAATACATTATTTTTTAGCACATTTCTACATTTAGATTTGTTAGTGAATACATGTCAGTGTGTCATAATTACAATCTTTAATCTGCTTAACTGAACAACAAACATACTACACTCACTGCCAACTTTATTATGTACACCTGAACAATCTAATGCAAATTAAATTTGTATTTATTTTGTTGACAGAAAGCTGATAATTTGTTTATTTAGGTAATTGTTGTTTTTGATCATGGTTCTATGCACGTTATGTAAAGCTCTTATAAAAGCGTCTGCTAAATGTAAAATGTAAATGTAATTTGTCTTAACACTGAGGTAGTGGTGATGTTGTACTTTAGAGTATTATATTGAAAGGTGCTTATAATATTTTGTCCACCCCATTTACATAACACCTTTTTATATAGGTGTACCTAATAAAGTGTCTATTCTATTTCAAAATAAAGCTGAATGGCTCCATTAGTTTGAATGCATTCCACTGTGAACAATCGATACCCTCGTGTCTTAGCTTATGAAGTGAGTACAGTGTGTTTGTGTGTGTGTGTGTGTGTGTGTGTGTGTGTGTGTGTGTGTGTGTGTGTGTGTTTTCTGACCGTCGCAACATTACGGAGGAAGGCCCTGATGCTGTCTGTCATCTCTGGACCAGCTGCAGATCCATCAACTGCAGAAGGAGGGGGGGCTGGTGACCTGGTGGTCCGCTCTCATGGCAGGGAGGGGCTCAACCAGTAACCTGCCACAACCAAAAACCAAGCAAACAAAGTGAGAATGTCCAATAGCCTTTACAATGCAGATCTAGAACAGCAACAGACTCACTTTGGTATGCCGGGAGATGCTAGAGTGACATTCTATATAGAGCTTGCCTGTAATACAATAGTATATACACAGTTCATACACTGTATGTATAATAGTGTACTTCATTTTCCCACCCATGTCTGCTTTATCCAGTAGCATTAGTAGACTTGAGCATGTTCTTACAAAATAATCACCTTTAGTGGTTTTAGAAATTGTAATCTTGGCATTTCTAAATGTTTTTAATTTGCATACATGAGAATCAAACCTTCCATTATTATTATTATTTTACTTCAATGAACATTGACAGTGATTACATAAACCCTTCTGGTTGATGCCAGCATCTACACTAAATCTGATGGCAGATTTTAGAGTAAAAAATGTATTAAAAAAGTTGAGGCTACAGAAAATGTTATGCTAAAGTGTGACTTGATACTATGAAAACTATATGTGGTCCTGAATTCAGGAAAGTATAGCTAATGTCCGTTTAACAAATGCTGCTATTGTCCGATTTATTTATAACACACCAATGAATTTGTCTGCATTGTAAACGTTCTAACAAAATACAAGTTTTGCACCAAGGTGAAAGTGAAACGCTAGTTCATTCAGCCAGTGTCTCTTGGTGATACTGTTAGTGTTAAGTGAACGGTAGCAAGCTGACTCAGTGGGTTAGCTCACATAACGTTAGGTAACGTTAATAGAGAACAGTCCGTGTTAGCTGGCTCTCTGTGGCCTGCCGAAAAGTCTTAACAATTTCATTCGTGAAGACCTTCCCTGTGTAGCTCGTGTGGTCTGCATGATGCCTCTGGTCTCACAAGCTTTTACTTTCGTCGGTTTGTTTGGTGGTCTGCTAGCTTGCCTGTCTGTGTTGCTAGCTAAATGTTAACGCAACTATTTTAACTGTTGTGTTTTTCGTCAAGACAACATCTCAACACTCGTGTAAAGTCAGAGACAGAGCACACAGTTAGCTGCGGTATCTTGCTTACCTCATGCGATACACTCAGGGTTATATTAACTCCGTTAATTCTTTCTTTTGCTCCCTTAATGTGACAACAACAATGCCAAACAGACACTACCAGCAGCTAGGGCCGTGGAAAACATATTGCGCAAGCTCCGACTTCTAAGAAACATGGGAAGTGTAGTCCTATTTTGTCGGAGGGCGATGGGCGATGAAGGGAACATCTCTTTTTCTTCATTACTGTTTTAAAAAGGGAAACATTAAAGCAAACATTGTGTATGTGTGTATGATTGTAGTATTTTATTCAGTATGTGTTCCGTTGAGAATATAATACATAATTCAAGCTTCAGTGATACTCTGTTTTCTACAGCCCACTATACATTTTTGTTTCCCATCTTTGTATATGTTGGATAGTTAAAAAAAAAAAAGGTCTGCAACATTTAGAAAAATATTACGAGAATTTTTTTTTGAGATGCTGATATAATTTGCAACTAAATGTTCCCATAAATAGCTTTATATGTTGATGGACTCATTTCATCAAAAATAATAGACTTTGTAATTTTAAAAAGTTAAAATGTTATAGTTCATGTTTTAATAAATCAATGTTACTATCTAAAATTATTTTGGATTAAGTTATTTCCGCATCCCTTACCTATACATTTGTTTTGCAAAGCCGAAGTGTAACACAGAGGACAGGCCAATCCTCTTAATGAGTGTTAGATTGCCACGGCTCTGCTCAGGGGCCCTCCCATGAGGGAGGCGGTGCGTTATTAATGCCAGCATTGTGCGTTTATCTGTGCTCAGATGCTGCTGGAAACATAACAAGACTGTTGCCTATGTCACAGGAAGGGATCTCACATCTTATCGATGGTTGTTTTGAGGATAAGAAGTGTGCACAAAAGGAAATATGCACTTACGTGTCTGTGCATTGTAGGCTTCATCATGTACAGATATCTCGGGTAAGTTAGGTTCTCACTATTATTGTTTAATATGTTCCAGTTAGAATAATGCATTTCAGTGGATTAATGATCCACTAAATTGTCATAGCAATGCTACAAGTCTCTGTAGGGGTATGGGTTAGAGACAAAGTGCGACGCTACTATAAATACACACTATACAGAAAATCTCCAAAGGAGTATTATATTGGTGCCATAATATTATTTAAAGCTAACTACGGCATGAAGGATGTTAAATGTATAATTATTATATATTACATTATTATATACATATTATTATTCATGTTTATATAATCATAAATATCAAAAGTAGAAAACACAGAACATTTTAAAGGTTAATATGAAGTGCTAAACTCAACTGTTGAAGTCTATCTTGCCTCTGAATTCAAATATGTTTCTGCTTCTTTGTGGCTGGGTCTGCCAACACAAGACATCTTCAAATTCCTATCAAGCATGTCATGTGGTCTCTCCAAGCACAGTAGCCTATGTGCTATATTATGTGAGAGTGACACAAATGAACTGCAACTCCTCTTCCAGCATGCCAGCAGGGGGATGGCGAATGAGCAGGAAGGTGGGTCTGAGTGCCAACTCGTCCCAGTTCACCCTGGAGGGAGAGCCCTTCCGCATCCTCGGGGGATCCATCCACTATTTCCGTGTGCCCAGGGCCTACTGGAAGGACCGCCTGATGAAAATGAAAGCCTGTGGAATCAACACCCTCACTACGTAAGAAAACTGCTATGGATGTGTTTTGTTTCTCAAGACTGCTCACAGGTTGAATGTTAACAGAGAACATCACGAATCCTTGCAGGTATGTGCCATGGAGTCTGCACCAGCCAGGGAGAGGAGTTTTCAACTTCCACACACAGCTGGATTTAGAGTAAGGGGCACAAAACTCACTCATGATTAATCAGCATACAGTTCATTGCTGGTTGCAGCCCTTTGCTCTCATTAAACCAAATATGCAACTTAAAAATGTCCATAATAAGAATGAAAACACCTTGCACCACCCCTCTAGCTTTTCTAACAATATTACCTGCTCTAAGGTGTGTTGGGAATACTCTCCTTTACTTCTCATCATCTAAGCCCTAGTGCTCAGGGGAGAAGCTAGAGGCAGAGCGGTCCCACCTGACAACAGCTGCATCTCCCCAACAACAGCAACTTAGCAAGCAATTAACGACACAAAGGTGATAAGTGAAGAGGGACGTGATGCTT
Source organism: Nannoperca australis (assembly GCA_036023655.1). Lineage (NCBI taxonomy): Eukaryota > Metazoa > Chordata > Actinopteri > Centrarchiformes > Percichthyidae > Nannoperca > Nannoperca australis. The sequence continues at coordinate 10,386 of JAVQJD010088437.1, read as the reverse complement.
CAGCCTGCCACTGTTGTTGCCAAGCACATTTCACACTCCTCAAACAACGAGATATGGGCTCTCACTCAGGGTCTAAACTTAGTTTTTGTGCAGATATAAAAGGCTTATTGATTGCTTTCTCCACATGGGTTTCAGAGCCTATATCAGCCTTGCTGCTGAATTGGGATTATGGGTGATTTTACGTCCGGGGCCCTACATATCCTCTGAGCTGGACCTTGGAGGACTGCCAAGGTAGTGCTAGTATTCTTTGCATATAACTATTTGAGGATAAAATGAATACATTATTGCATATATAAATCTGTGTTTCTGTGTATTTGTAGTAGTATCTGTGTATAAGTAGAATGTAGAGCCTGTCCAATGCTTTGTTTCAACAAGCTAGTTTATGTCCCTGAATAAATTAAATTAAGTTTGTAAGTGAATTTAACCCGACAGCACAAAAGCCACTTGATCTGAACCACATAATGCAACAGTGAAGTGCAATCAGGAGGGAAAAGTAACATCATGCTGTATGGGAAGATTTGGCTAATGTGTGAAGCTTTGTCCAGTATTTTAGACTCACTGTGCCTGCGTTGTTCTTGCAGCTCTGTGGTTTTAGTCATAGCCAAGCATCTTGTTTTCTGTCTGTGTGCAGCTGGCTCCTCTGTGATGGCAGCATGAGACTGAGGACGACTTACCCAGGCTTTACTCAGGCTGTCAATGCTTTTTTTGACAAGCTTATACCCAAAGTGGTTCCACTGCAGGTTGGTTTTTATAACTATAGCTGGAAACACGTTTGTTGTAGCTCCAGTTAATTTAACATGTCATCCTTAAAATAAAATGTTTGTTTGTGTTTTTTAGTTCAAGAAAGGAGGTCCTATTATTGCAGTGCAGGTCGAAAACGAGTATGGATCCTTTGCAAAGGATGAAAGTTACATGCTTTTTATTAAAGAGGTAATGTGGTCATTTAGATGCCCCCTCAACCCTACATTATAACACACATGTTCAAATAGAGATTGATATGAATTGAATTGATCAATCTCATAATGTCCATGTGTCTTCTGTTTTAACATTCTGTTTTATTTTGAAAGGCTTTACAGTCCAGAGGGATCAGTGAGCTCTTGCTCACATCAGACAACCACAACACATTAAAGTCAGGGGGTGTGGATGGAGGTACAGTATTTTATTAATACACACACACACACACACACACACACACACACACACACACACAACTTGTGATCTCCTATCTTGTAGCCATCAGATCAGTTAAGCTGCAGAAGCTAAATCAGAGGGACATCCAGGATCTGAATGCTATCCAGGTGTGTATCATACGTTCCCACGTGTTTTTTCTGTTACTGAGGATGTTAAGTATACAGTTAATGAAACACTGGACAGTGAGCTGTGTGAGATGATACTTGGGGCCTTTACTTTGCTGTCTGTCAGCCCAACAGCCCTAACATGGTGATGGACTACTGGACCGGCTGGTATGATGTGTGGGGTGACCTCCACCATGTGCTTCCCCCAGAGGGTAAGGAACATTCTCAGCCTGGTAGCCGAATAGTTAAGGCGCGTACCTCAACGTGCCGGGTTCAATTCCAGCCAGAAGCCTTTATTGCATAACATACGCCTTTCTTTCTTCCTTTATTTCCTGCCGCCTCACCGTCCAATATCTAATAAATGTGAAAAGGAAAATTGAAAAGGAAATCTTCAAAGTATATTAGGATACGCTGCAACTTTTGAAGAAATATCGGATATATACAGTATATATGATGCAGTTTCCTCTGGTCACAGCTATTTGGAAACTGTCCAGAACCTTTCTTTTATTCTTGTTTTTTTCTTTCATGAATTATTTAGTACTGCTTTTATTCATGATTTCTTCATATTCATCTTCCTTTTTCATTCATCCATCCGATATATGACTTCTTCATATAAAGGTTGTAATGTATACCATTATTTCTTATTGTATCGCCAGGCACATTTCAAATTTATTTTGAGGATGAATTGTTTGATATTAATGGAGTTCCCTGGAGAATATAATGTAAGTTCTCCTTCATCTAAAAGCTGTTTGAAAGTCTTTGGCTACCTCCACTTTTTTAAAGAATTCAACACAAAGCAATCTTCAGATTTTTTGGTATCTGTCTTGGAAAACACATATTGGTAAAGTCGAGTCACTTTCTGTCCTTTGTAAACAAATGCTTTCTATCTCAGTCCGTAGTTTCTATTGTATTTATTTTCTTACCACTTTGCTTTATGCATGAGGAACAGCAGCTACAAGCCAGAAATGTAAATGTGAAACCCAGGGTCAACCTGCTTTTGAATTAGTCATGTAGCCCCTGACAAAGAGTTCAGTAGAGTCAAAAAGGATTTATTGACTTGACATACAAACTGTATTTCTCTGTTGTAGGGACCTTTATATTTTGAGGAGTCTGTCTGTTTACAGTGAAAATGTTGAACTTCTTGTCAGATATGGTGTCCACCATGAGAGAAATTCTGAGGCGAGGCATGTCAGTCAACCTCTACATGTTCCACGGAGGCTCCAGTTTTGGCTTCATGAGCGGAGCACTTGCTGATCCTTCCTACAAAGCACTTGTCTCCAGCTATGGTTGGTTCCTCTGTGTCATGTGCTCTGTCACAAACAATCTAGTGATGTCTTTATTTTATTATAATGTTGAAGCACTGCCATGTATGAACTAGTAAATATGTTTATGTGTATGTTCTTTATGTGTGTCTATGTCCTGGTTGTCTACACAACAGCACTGGCCTTAACACCCAGCAGGTGGCAGCACATGATAGTTAATCTGTTACACTACAACGTTTTTTTCAGATTATGATGCTCCCTTGTCTGAAGCTGGGGAGTACACTCCAAAGTACCATCTCCTTAGGGATTTACTTTCTCGATACAACAGTAAGTTAAACACTACATTTAAATGAGACTGAAGTATGTGAATACATATTGCCTGATCTTGTCTTTGACCTTTCTGTGCAGGAGGAGAGAGCTTCCCTGACATGCCAGCACTGCATTACAGGGAGGCGTATGAACCAGCTATTATGTACCAGCACCTGTCCTTATGGGATGCTTTAAGCTTCACTGAGGGAGTATGTTTTATGTAAGATTATCTGTTGCATATATGTTTAATGAAAAGAATTTTGCATTTCAGTCAAGTAGGTGAATTCATTTTTATATTTTTTTCTGAAGCCATTTAAGTCACCAAAGCCAGTAAACATGGAGAATCTACCTGTGAACAACAGGAACGGCCAGTCCTATGGATACACGCTGTATGAGACCACCATCACCAGTGGAGGATTACTGAAGTCTGGAGATAATGTCAGAGACCGTGCCCTAGTGAGTCTTTATTGTACACAATGGCTTGATCTCACTTGCTCTGAGCTTATGCAGTATAGATATGGTTGCCATTATGATATTATATGTTTGCAGTTGCTGAAACTAAAATTAAAGGAAAAGTGTGGAATTTAGGCAAATATGCTTTCTTGAGTTAGACAAGAAAATATATACAATTCTTGTATCTGAACACAAAATATGAAGCTGGAGCCAGCCGCAGTTTAGCTTATCTTTTAAAAACTGGAAGCAGAAGGAACAGCTAGATTGGCTCTATTCAAAGGTAAGAAATGTGCCTACCAGCACCTGGTGAACTCACTAATTCTGTTATATCTCATTTGTTTAATCCATACAAAGAAATGACAAAGAAGTGACAAGTTGTGGTTTCATGTGGGGTTTTGGCTGCCCGACAAATTCTTAGCAAGAGCAATGCCTTCCTGGAGACTTCTAGTCAGCGTTAGCCCCAGATATAAGATATAACATGATTATTAGTGAGCATTAGAGGTGCTGGTAGGCAGGTTTTGTCACTGTCAAACAGAGCCAGCCAGGCTAGCTAGTCTTTATGCTAAACTTATTTTCTCCTGGATCTTCTTGTTTAATGGACATATATGAGAGTAATATCAATCTTCATATATAACTTTCAGCAAGAAAACAAATGAGTGTATTTCCCAAAATGTGTCAGTGCTATTAGTGGTCGCCATGTGTTTGGTATACCCACAGCACACATTTCAGGAGAAACAGCACATGAAAGTTGTGTAAAGGTGCTGACTGTGGTGATGGTTAGCAAACTAAAGCTGAACACATTATGTGTTATAATAAAATGTATTTGACAGCGATAGTTTTCGTCCTAGGTGTTTGTAGACAGAAGATACATTGGCCTTTTCAAGCACCAAAGCCTTGAGCTGGCGGTTCCTGGTGGTAAGGTATGGCATCAAGTTGGAGAATGAAGGCAAATGTCCAATAAACGTCATTCACAGTTATCAGATGTTATGGATTTGTAAGTTTCGGAAAAGACATAAAAGCAATTAATCCCTACAGGGACGGCGTACCTTAAGTTTATTGGTGGAAAACTGTGGACGAGTTCACCAGGGAAGAGACCTTGACAAACAACATAAAGGTGATCGACAGACAATATGCCTTTCATTGCTGTGCCTGCTATTAAATCACTCAAGAAGCCAATTTTGATTTGTGTTCTTGCAGGTCTTGTGGGAGACATTTTATTAAACAAAATTCCCTTGCGGGATTTTACAATATACAGCCTGGATATGAATCCCAGCTTTATTGATAGGTTTGTACACTTTATTGAATCAAAAGCATTGCATATCACTTTCATTTTGATATAAAAGTGTTTGTGTAAGTGGATGCCTTATTTCAGTCTTTATCGGGCACCTTGGAAAACTCTCCCTGAAACTCCCAGCTTCCCTGGATTTTTCATGGGGAGGCTGTTTGCGTACGGGTATCCAAGCGACACATTTGTGAAGTTGCCAGTAAGTCAAATTAAACTTTTTGTGTATTGTTTTTATGGTATGGACATTTTTGTATGAGAAATAACGCATGTATGCATAATGAAACCATTACATTTTCTCTGGGTCCACAGGGCTGGGAGAAAGGTGTCGTGTTTATCAATGGGATGAATCTGGGCCGCTACTGGTCAATTGGCCCTCAGCAGACTCTTTACCTCCCTGGTCCCTTTCTCAACAGTGGAATCAACCAGGTACAGCTGTGTTAGAGGAATAGTTTGATGTTTTTGGAAATATGCTTATTTGATCTCTTGCCAAGAGTTAGATAAGAAGATTTAAACCACTCCATTGTCTGTACGCTAAGCTACCGTTAGCTCAGCCTTGCATAAAAAATGAAAACTGGGGAAACAGCTAGCCTGGCCTTCTCAAGTCACTCTTGGCAAGAAAACATATAAGCGCATTTCCAAAAATCCATTCCTTAAAAATCAAAAAAGAGAATATAATGGACTTAAACAATTCATTTTACAATTGCAATGTGCGAAAGTGTCAAAGCTCTAACTCTCTTGTTTGTCTCCCACGTTTTTCTGTTTAAATTAAAAAGGTCATTGTGTTTGAGGAGCAGGAGGGTGACTATAAGGTCCTCTTTGAAGATACGCCTGATCTTGGCATGGCAGCAGACATCCAGTGAGCGTTTTTTTCCGCCTGTATGGGCATTGTTTTTTGTGCACAAATGTGGCTTTTGACAAAGATGTACAAAGGAATTTCAATGTTTACTGGCTTAGTTTTGCTCAATTCCTGGATGTCTATGGTATCATGATTATGTTATTTGATCCCACAGACACTCAGAAAGCCTAATATTGCTGTTTGACATAACGTCAGAATACAGCAAATAAATAAAAAATGTCTGCCCAGAGGCATTTATTAGTTTCTGACACTGGGATTGTAACATGCCCCAAAAGTTCTATATCTCCTTAACCAAATCACACACGTTCAGGCTATTCTATCTGATCTCCTTTTGTAATAACTAATGTAATAATGGATTTAATATTTTTTCACTTCCATTCATTGAGCCTCTCCTGAAACCGTTTGTAGCCCCCCTGGGGAGGCCCGCCTCCCACTCTGAAAACATCTGGTCTAATATAATACTTTAAAATCTACATACATACACTCAGACCAATATCACGAACAGAGAGAAGCATGTTTGTATGGTAGCAGTTTATAACTATGTACATACAGTACCTAGAAGTTATTGAAATTGAGACATCTTAGCCTATTAAAAAACACAGCTTATGGGAGAAAAACATTCTTTAGCTTAAAGTGAAAGTTCAAGGTTTCAGATGCGTGTCACATCGATAACTGAGCAAACTCTTAACAGGAACATTAGAACATTACCATTTGTAAGCAGTGCCACTGCAAGTCAATGGGTTATGAGATCATCACTTGCAAACCAGCCATCCATGGTGGGAATGTGTAATACAGCTATTTGAAATGATGATTTTTTGAGTAATGGCTTCATATCCTATTGACTCACAAAAGCATAGCTCACAACCAACAAGTGAATGGTACCATTTACTCTGAAACAATAAATAATTCTGCGAAGAAACCCTTTAGTTGACTCATTGGGATCTTAATCAGCTTAGAAGAAGAAGCCTGCGAAGTAGATTGGCCCCTTGGAATACTGAATCTTCTCTTAAATATGAGTAGACCTCAGTCACAGCGTATCAGGAATATATACAGTAAATGACTGTAGACAGACGCCATTGCTGTTACACTATAATAAATCATTACTCTGTGTTTTTGAGTTCATGTGTGTCCGTGTGATCATTATGTGCAGTGTGACAGTTGAGCATGTGCGAATGTATGTTGAGGAGTAACAGGACTCCTAATTAGTGCTGGATTCAGGGTCCTATTTAAATAGCTCAGTGTTGTACAGTACAAGTAGGGAGGGCTCAGATCCCCTCTGTGCAGTCTATCAGTCAGTGCTGACTCACTTAAGACAAGGATCCCTTTTATTCCCCTGTGCAGCCCTGTGCCCGACAGCCAGCTCAGCCCTGAACAAAAGGGCCCTATTTAATGCTGATTGGATGGTTGGCTGGTGTTGTCTGTGCTCAGAGGGCTCTTTATTGCTTGCCGTGCCATCTCTTCTTGCAGTTCAAATCGCAAAACATCCTTTGTCTCAGCTCTCCGAGGAGACCTCAGTGGGCAAGCTCCTTTTGGCAACACCTACCAATGTCTCACATCAGCCAGTGATCTGAGCAGAGCAGGCCGGCTTGTTTTTGTGCATTTGTGCTTTGATTCTCTGGGGTTGGTTCACACACACACACACACACACATGGCTTGTGCTGTCTCCTGGAGTGGACGGGTGTGCCTCCTTTTTCAAGCTGTGGTGAATTACAGCTACTGTGCTGTGATCATATTCTTGACCCTGGCTATTTCTTTCAGAAGAACTCTGAGGTTGGTTTGAATCCAGGTAAAATCCCATGGAGAAATGCCTCCCCTGAAACAACAACGTTACACTTAATACAGACAAACACGGAAACAAGATGCATGTACACACAGTACTTTTATGAACATGATTGAGAGTCTACAGACAGACTGTAAGTGCAGCATCTGTGAGTAAATTTACATGTTAGCATGCTAACATTTACTTACACTAAACACAAAGTACAGCCGAGGCTGATGGGAATGTCATCAGTTTTGTAGGTATTTGGTCATAATCTGAAGCATTGGATGGATTGCAATTATGACCTGATGGTGGCGCTAGATGAAAAGTCAGCATCACCAAAATTATCACAATTTATCCTGAGGGGGACATGAATGTTTGTACCAAATGTCATGAGAATCCATCTAACAGTTGTTGAGACATTTCACTAAAAACCAAAAATGTCAGCCTGTTAGTAGTGCTAAAGGAGAAATCATGGGATCACCATTGTCATTAGGACTTATTCTCTGGGGGCCATGAATACCTGCACAACATTTTCAATCCATCCAGTAAATAATGAGATATTTCTCTTTATAAGATATCACTCTGCGTCCTGCTAGTGAAACTTTATGAAAATTCAGGTAACACTCAAGTAATTATGATTCACCCTCTGTGCATGTTCCGTCATATAGTTAATTTCACAAAAAAACTAAAATGTCAACCTCATAGTGGTGCTAAAGGAAAGGCCAGGGTCCAAAAAGGTCTCGTATCGTAGGGGACTCGTATCGTTGAGATATTTCAGTTTGGACTAAAGGGGGTGGACTGCCACCCCTAGAGCCACACTGCTAGTGTGGCTAAAATACTTGTGATAACCAAAGCAAACATGTTTACATTTTCACAACAAACTATACTCATTGATACAATCAGTTAAAGGCCAGACATCTATTTCAAGTAAGGTCCATATTTCATAGTGCACATAAAAGCTAAGATGCTAACCTTTGGTCCATCCCCCATAATAATCAGTGTATGGAAATTCACTGCATTTGCATTTGTAAATCTCTGCTATTACCTGTGTCAGATGAAGTATGTCATATCTCCACATTAGAGTCTGTAAATCCTTTCTTGCCCTCATTTACTAGCACAGGCTTCTCTGTCCGTGTGTGCCATACTAATACCTGCGGGTAAGAAGAAAAGGATGGAGAAGAGCAGGAATATAACCAAAAGGATGAACAACTAAAATAGATATTTTGACTCACTATGCTGTGCAGTAGTAATATACCACATCATACCTGCTACACAATGTCTAGAGGCAGAATGTAGCATATTTTAAATGAGCTGTAAGCATAAAGATTCGGCTGTAAGCTGACAATTTACTGACTTTAAGAACAAATTGTTATTCTCTTACACTAGCAACATTAACAGAAGCACAGACGTGTTTTTGTCAATTCACAGGAGTTGCACAACATTTCAAACATGCAGAGAGCCTCCTTTTCTTACCTTAGTGCAGTTAGCAGCTTTAGGCTCCAAGTCACTGAGAGTGACCAGCTCCTTTAATAAACTGCTCTCCTGATAACCTCCCTTCACCCCACGTAACTTGAAATAAGCCTGAGGTTTATACAGAATGAGGTGTAGGTTCACTGCAAACCCAGCCATGTCAATGGCAAAGGGCCGGTGTGGGTCGAAAACAGTCTTCCAGCCGTACACCTTGCCTAAGGGGTTTACTTTAGGGGACTCGTATCGTAGGCCGCCCACAAAGGCCACAGGCCACACTGACACCTTTTTAGTGGAACGCATCTGTTAGATAAAAACAGAGGCAGAGATACAAATCATTTTAAGTTCTATAAATCCCATAAATGTAGCTACAGACACACAACACAAGTAGGAAGTGTGTGAAAGGATGATGTGGAGGAGGCTCTGGGATGTTTGATTTTGCTTTGTAATACATCTCCTTACCTCCTCAAACAGCTCCAGACTGTATGTGTTGTCATCATCTGCAAAGTAGACAATCCCAGGCTGGCTGTTGTTTACACTGAAGGTCTCCCGGAGCCACCGCAGGGCCAGGTTCCTCTGTATGGTACCCCGAGGTATTCGGGGGTCCCTAGTGTCCACGCGTACCTTATAGTTCCTAGGCGTCTCCACGTTGAGGTGGGTGTAGTTGAGTCCCATCTCCTGGAGGAGACGGCTGACCAGAGTGGTCCTCCTCTGGGAGTCCTCCACCAGGATCCAGTGCAGGTTGGGCACGTGCAGCAAGGTGTTGGCCAGACGTGTCAGCTCTGCCTTCTGCACCGGCCGGCTGTAGGTGGGAGTGATGACGTGGATGGTGGGCAGGATGTCAGACCAGGGCGGGGGTCGGCTGTAGACATACTCAGTGCGCACCACCTCCACGATGTCCCGATTCTGAAGTGAGCAGGACTCCTTGAAAGCAAAAGTATTCCTGGATTTGGAGTGACCATCACGTCTGTCATCTAGCCAGGAGGGAAAATTATTTCAATGAGCCTCTTTGTGCTGTCAAATATAGATGGGGCCTTGTGCTACAAGCCATTGTATATTCAGATTTATGTTTCTTCTTGACAGTTTGTTGTCTTACATGAGACAATGTGGACACTCTATAATTTCCCCTGAGGTTAGAACACACTGACGCAGCATGCTGTAAGTAACATAAGCACCTTTGTTGCATGATGCTATAAAAATTCTGAATGGATGAAAGAAATTTTTACAAAAAAAACATGTCAAAACATCAACGCAGACTCAAGACATTTTACCATTACCCTTTCCAGTAGCAAGCAGAGGAGTGATGGTGCTCTGGTGCCAGACAGTGATGAGCAATGTCCAAGGCAACACGATCAAAACGATGGCGACGATGTCTCGTCTCTTCGGCATCTCCAGGGTCAGACCTGAGTCATGTCACTATCTGCAAGGCATACGCCACATGATATGGTTCACATTCATAAGAACCAGAGAGCTGTGAAATGAAATATCGCTGCTTTTCCAGTGACCATCTTTAGAACAAGCTAAATATTGTTTATTTGTTGGAGTTGTATCCATATATCTATTTTTAAATGTATTAATTCAATTCAATTCAATTCAATTCAATTTTATTTATATAGCGCCATATCATAACAAAGTTATCTCAGGGCACTCAATCACATGGAGCCGGTCGAGACCAACTTCCACACAAAGACCCAACG
>JAVQJD010088424.1:0-11047 GCA_036023655.1 Nannoperca australis | reverse complement strand
CCCCCCCCCCCCCCCCCCCCCCCCCCCGAAAAGCCGGAACGCAGGTGCTAAACACAGGGGAATATCTCCCCACTGACAGAGAATCACAAGCAGACCCTCACCAGCACCATCATGGTCTTAATGCAAGGCATTCCTGTTATTTTGTCCACCCCCTGTAGTTGACATTCTTCCCTTTATTTTTTAGACTTGGTGGGGTTTTCTTTTCCCCATCAGGACTTTACTTGTGGGCAGCTCTCTTGGTTTATCCTGGGAGCCGTCCGTTGTATTAGAACACCACTCAGCAGCCCGGCCGCGGCCTCTCTGCCCACTCTCTGCCCACGAGCTCCCAGCAGGGGATTACATGGTTTGCAGCAGGCCGTCTGGCCACAAGCTCAAAGCTCTGCTCTACATGATTTGGCCGGGATGTTTCTATTGCTTGGCAAGCTGACACGGGTGTCCACAACACCGGGCGTGTTCGGGAGGTGGCGGCTTTCGGGGGCCGCTTAGCAAACGCTTCTCATTCTTTGTGGCGTGTCGGGGGTTCAAACAGGAAGCTCCAGGGTTTATATTCAAGCACGCGTGGTGCTCATGACACAACCAATCAGGCTACATTGTTTGGACAGTAAAAGAACATTTATTGGGGAATTTGTTATTCATATTTACACACTGGGTGGATCACCTTGCGTGTGTCGTATCCCTGTGGATTCATTGTTCAGCAAGGATTCAGCAACACATTGCCTGTCGGCTGCATGTACGTCACAAGTTACAGTAGCACGTGGCAGCACGCGCCTGCTGTAATAACAGTTTGACGTTCAACATGTTTATTGGAGTATTTTCACTTCCTGGAAGTGAAACAAGGCCATCAGACTGAGTCAGCACTAAACTAACAACACGAGCTGCACAGAGGAGGTGTTTATTGCAGGGCTGTTATTTTGGGTTTGATTAGATTGTGACGGTCCCACTGGTAGTTATCATCCAAATTCAATCATTTTGATTAGGGGCTAAATGCTTAACATGGCCCCTCATATTATTATAATTGAATATTTATACAGTTTCTAGCAGCAGTAACTTCCCCTGTCCTCTGCTTCATATGGGCTTCGTTGCATGATGGACTGGAGATCTGTGGTTTCATTCTAACAAGTGGGTTCATTACGACAGATCAGTCATGTGAGCGATGTTTGTGCTTGAACTGTGAAAAGACACTGCAGCTCCCGGGGCTCATGCTTGAAGACGGACACGGCGACACAACAGAGCAGCTCTGCAGGCTGCACAGGTGTGTGCGGAGCTGTGTGTGTGTGTGTGTGTGCGTGTGTGCTTTTATAGATTCATACAATGTTAACCTCTGAGGTTCAATGAGGTCCTAAGAGCTCGGTGTGACTGATGGGTGTGAGAAATGCAACCTCAAATCTACCTCATGGCTGCAAGTTGCTTCTATTGAAAAGATTTGCATTTGGTACAAAAACAACATTATTCAACATTAGTGATTACTGGATAAGTTAGTAATTCATGGCATTCAGTAGGCATGCTATTTTTTAATGGGTCCAAACTTACTATTCGGGGTGATAATGGTGACATCATTATTATCAAGAGCAGGTATCTTTTGTGTTTCTGTGGGTAATGGACCAGATTTGATTCCATCAAATGACATGCACAAACAAAAAAAACACATTACACAGCAAAGGCAGCAAGAAACAGGACTCATTGTGGCTTCGTCAGTGAGAGTCCTTAATCCAAGGCTGCAGGGCGGAGTCCGGGGACTGTTATTCAGCAATTAGCTACAAATGGGGCCTCTAACAGTCAATAAAGCATTTGGATTATCATAACTGGGAACGTGTGGGTAGCTTATTTGAGAGGCTGCTAGTGTTAAACTAGCAATTCAGAAATTAAGCAGTCTATGTTTCTACTGTCACAGCACAAAAAAATCAAATACCCACTACATGCTACTGGCTCTGGGGAATCCAAAAGGGTGAGAAACGGGCTAAATCACAAAGGGCTCAAAACAAAAGTGGAATATAAAAAAAGTGATGCAAAAGTTGAGGTGAAAAAAAAAAATAGAAAAAGGAAAAAAAAGGTTGAGACCAACTTACGATTTGCCGCCGTTCAAAAAAGTGGCTTCAAAAACTAAACAGGGGGAAACAAAGAGCGAAGAATTAGAAAAGAGGCTCTTGTCAAAATTAACTTTATATATATGGAAACTATGTTAAAAACAAAGCTATTAGCCAAGAACGTTGCAAGCAGGATTGAACTTGGTAGCATTTGAGGAACACATACTAATAACTTCATGAATAATTAATGGCTGTTTGACACTATTAGTACATTTTACACTACTCTGGCCCTGGTTTGTTCTCCTCTAATGCATTAATTGCACCAAGATGGTGACGTTCATACTAATGAAACCACTGAGGAAACACAGGAACACGGCAGCAACACTGCCAGCGCAGCTGATGACGTGTAGCATCGCTAGCAGTTCAACGGGGAATCCAAATGGTCATGCAAAAAGGAAAAAGGGAATGGAATGCATTAAAAAAAAAAAGTCTAACAGTTTGTAAAAGTAAAACCTAACCTGCGTATTTGTGCTCAGATGTACAAACTGACAACAACCAACACAAGCAGGGAAACATGAGACACTGGCGTCGGCTTCACAGGGCACATCAGAGCAGCGGGTCTGGGGGAACCGGTCGCTCCCTACTCTTTCCTCCTGCATGCCCTCTTTGTGGGGGCCACAGCAGGGCCAGTTCTTGCTATATGCGGCCCCCACAGCCACCAGGGAGCGCCCAAACTGCCTTTTTTTTGTTTGTTAAGTAATGAAAAACGACTGGTCTCTCTTGGTAACAAAGCGCCCTCGTGTGTTGCCTGAAAGCACCTAAATGTTTACATTTCACAAAACAGGGGGCCCCAAACCACATTTTTGGACAAGGCCCCCAAAAAGCTAGAAAGGGCCCTGGAGCAGAACAGCGCCCCTGGAGCCTGGAGGGGCTCAAGGACGCTTCCAGAGGACACACTTGGGGCCAAATGAGGCTGGGGTACAGCAGGGGGTAAAACGGGGATCTTGCAGTTTTGGGGGGGGGGGGGGCTTTGTCAACAGCAAGTCTAAACCTTTTGTTGCAAATAAGATAATAAGGTTTTCACAGACACGTGTACAACTAAATCAGTCATAAAGCCAGAAGATGATATGTTCAAGAAAGGAACAGTAATTACGAGGTGCAGGTCTGACTGCAGCTCGCTGCAGACCCCTCTGCAGGGCCTCCTCCTGGGGCTCAGACTCAACCAGCCTGCTTAACACACGGGCTTCTCGATCTGCTAAGAAACCGAGATCATCATCAACAAATGATGTCGCACCAATGCAACATTAATCCCAGGTCCGTGGCTGCACAACACATCAAAACACTGTTGCTTTAATGTTCCTTAAAAACGCGCCCACGTCATTAAGGGGGGGGAAACATCTTGCCTGAAAAATTACATCATTCCCGAGAGGTGTGCAGCAGAAAATATCCCGCCTGAGCTCTGCCAAAGGCACAAAGAACACAGGAGGCAATGTCGACGACTGCAAATCAAGTTACGGGTGGGGGCAAAACACAGAACGAGAATAAAAAGCCGTGTAAAAACATATTTCCAGAAAAAGGGCGACCCGTTTTGAACACTGTCCAGAAAAGACTGGAACAATCCTCCATATTTCTTTCCTCGAATGACCACAATCAGATAAACAATAAGGTAACACAGCAGCCCTGAAAAAGTGAGGTTTTCAAATGTCTTATTCGAAAAACAAAAGCAAAAATGCTGCCGTGGAAGCTACTTCAAACTAGTTTCTGCGCAGCACACAGCCTACTGCCATCACAAAATGTACGCCACTAAAGCCAACACAGTCTCGGGAACACCAGCCAGGAAAAATGCATTAAAAATAAAAACAAAAAGTCCCAAAGACGGTTCAAAGTCAGGAAAAAAAATGAAAAAAAAAGATAGGGGGAGAAAAAATCTCTCGGTTAAAAATACTCACCAGGAGCTTAATACAAAAATGAGTAAAAGTCAACGCTGTTTTTACTTGAGTGGGTAAAGATCCGTTTACGGCTCTGCAGGCTGATTGTATCACCTTGAAACCAGTGGACACGAAATGGCGTCGACTCAAGCACACCACACAACAGAAAGGGCCACGCCCACTGTTGCATCCCAGCGTCTGATTGGATACGTTAACCTCCCACGTGTGGATATACTCTTCCGGGATTGGCAGACGCGCTTGCCAGTCCGGCTCACGAATGACGACATCCGTATTCTGTTCTCGTATATCTTATATTTATATTCAAATAACTCGTTCTGTATTAACTTCTTTCCTTAACTCGGTCTTATTTTAAAAAGAGATGTTTGTTACACGTTGTGTTATAAGCACAGCAGCAGTCAGCCACTGTTTGCTGACAGAGAGCAAGATGTCCACGACAGCACAGACAGGAAGAAGAACCGTGTGCTGTCGTGAACTGCAGGTCGCTGCTACTGTTAACATGACAGAAAACAATACAAGGTGGAATAGCATGTAGCGAATAACATCATTTAATATAACAATGTATAATGTTACAGTATCGTTTAACATAATGTAGAATTGGGAAGAGGAGGACGGCTGTGAGTCTCAAACAGGTTTTTATTTGCATCATATTTTGAGGCTTTATTGTCCACAGTTGGTACATTCATTCAAATTTGACAATTTTTTTTGGTTCACTTTGTTGTTTTATTATTCATTTTAATGCATATTTTACAACTAAAACATTGTTAAATATTCCTCTGGCGTGTGAAGTCTCACGCACCCGTCCAGTTTCGGACTGATAAACTAATGTGCTGCAAAACTGTGCCCTTTATCAGCAATAAATCCTAATAAATAACAATCACCAGTGACCGAAAGTATGTCAGCAGGGTCACCACTTCTTTTTCCGTGAAAATGGACCTGAGAAGGAAGCAAATATGGGTTCAGTATAACACATTTGATAGACAAATGATGTAAAGAGAAACAGGTGGAGGTGTTTTCCAGCACGTGTATGTCACATAAAGTACCCTGGATGTCAGTCATCCTCCTGCGGCTTCGAGGCAGAGTGCCATCTACTCTCGGGGTGGACTCGGGTGTTCTCAGCACCTCCTCCAGCCTACTTTGCTCCTCATTTTCCTGGTGGATCAGCAGATAATGGGTTAAACTGGATAATTTTGTCCAGAATGGCATTTCACTTTAAGAGCATCTGAAATGAAAAACCTGTGTTGGCGTCTGTTGATGCTGTTTCCTTCTGGCTGCCGGTGCGTTAGGGCCCGGGCTTTGTGCTCCGCTTTTCTGTTGTTCCCTCTCCCTCTGCAGGAGGATGGCCTGCCGCGTGGTCCTGTACTCCAAAGAAAAGTTACTGATGATTTTACAGAAGTCCTCCTCTTTGGTGTCCTTCACCATCCCTCTGGAGTAGCCTAGGAATAAGAGGAAAGAGTGGAACCTGGAGAAAGAAAGAAAGAGTTTTACTGTAGAAACAACAATATGAAGTAAACCTTTGACCTCGGTGTCAAACATTTTACAGAAGAGGACACGGCAGGAGTCATGTCAACAAAGTGAAATGAATCATGCACTCGCAGCACACCTGTTGATAACCCGCCGATGGACGGCTCTCAGGACCTTCAGTCTCTCCTCGCACTCTTTCAAAATCTTCGGCAACCTGTGACGGAGCGGGCGACCCGGGGCCGTGGCCCCGCCTTCTCGCCCTCCTCCTCTCTTCCTCTCCGCCTTTCCTCCTTTCCTGTTGTCCTCGGCCTTGTCCAGTGCCTTCAGCTGCTCCCATGATGCTTTGCACAGGGCCTCTAGCTGGGTGATGTTGGACTGGACCTGGGAGTAGTCGCACTGTAAAGACGAGAAATAGAAGGAGAAGTTTGTGCATTTTGAAGTGGATTCACGGTGGATTGTTACTTACATTTATTTTGAATTAATTAAAATTGTCTATTTGAAGATTACTTTTGTTTTAGTCCCAGTTTGGATTTGCTTTGGACTCCCTTTATTCCTGTCCTTGAAAATGAGCTGGCATTAATAGTGGTGATGTTTATTTGAGCCTTTTTGCTTTATCCAGATACCCCTCAGACTCAAACACACACAGGTAAAACTACGCACCTTGCCAGCTTTAGTAACAGCAGTGATGTCAGAGTAGAGGTCAGACGACTGCGGGTAGAGCTGCATCAGGAGCACACAGACGTGGTGCAGCAGGGGCTGGCGGGTGTATGTATCCCTCACCTGGGACAGCTTCCCCAGGTAACTCAGCTCAAATCCACGGGCCTTGGTATTTTTTTTTTTTTTTTGGGGGGGGGGGGGGAAGACTCACTGACACTCAAAATTGCATTTAAGATGGATAATACAGATTGGGATCACAACACACTCACCTTACATCCATTGAGGAAGTTACCGATCGCTAACACTGTCGCCAGAATACATCTGAAGGTCTGGCTGGCTGCGAGCTGTTCCATGGCCAACTTCAGATGGAAGAGAGGCTCTGCAATTTCCTGCTCAGAGGAAGGACACGTGTAGATGACAATGTGGGCAGTGATTCATGCAGACTAGGTGAGCCATCAAATCCCTGTTTTACTTTTAGACATATTTGGCGATAGGAAGTCATCAGGGTGGGATTAATCAACACATTTGTGGCGGTTGGTTTTGTGATGGAGTTTGTGTCGGTAACTCCCTAGGTCTGGTTTTACTTTGCAAATGTAGTTGTTTCTACCCAAAGCAGGCGGATTAAATCACTTTTGCATCACTGACAGGGTAGCAGAACAGACACCCATCTGTTTGAAATGCTATTGACAAATTGGCAAAACTACTTTCCACCTCATTTCACCGCACGTTTGTTTGTATCACTTACCCTTTCTAAGGAGTCGTAGTCCAGGGCGAAGGCCCACAGCTGGAGCCTGGAGTTCAGATGTGGGATTTCCCCCAAAGTGAGCAGGCAGAGCTCGGCTGGGGCCAGAACGGAGTGTGGGTTCTGGGCCTTGG
Organism: Nannoperca australis; assembly: GCA_036023655.1. Taxonomy (NCBI): domain Eukaryota; kingdom Metazoa; phylum Chordata; class Actinopteri; order Centrarchiformes; family Percichthyidae; genus Nannoperca; species Nannoperca australis. The sequence continues at coordinate 4,080 of JAVQJD010088424.1, read as the reverse complement.
CCTCTTTGATCACGCAAAGTTCCTCTTCTGTTGGGATTAGTGCTTGAAGCCGCTGTTTTAGACGATGTGGAGAGAGATGAACTCAGTACAGGTCTATTCAGGACGTCTAACGGGACCTTCTCCTGTGTCTGTCCCTATCTGTACCCCCGCTCAGGTTTCATTATGCCATAATAAAGACACGGTAAGGGCAACAAATGGCCTATCAAACAAAAGCCAACTTTAGAGGTTAAGCAAATGCTGAGGCTCAAATTCTGAAGCACATGATCTCTGCTGTACCTGGACGTCCTCTCTGTCCAGTACACTGCTGTCCATGCTGTAGATAGCAGGGGGGAGGAGGCGGGGAGGGGGCAGGCTGCTCAGGGCGATGGTTATGATGTTACTCCGCTTCATCCCCAACACTGTCACCGACAGCTGCTTCTGTGTTGGGATATAGAAAAAGATATGAGAGATTTCATGGTTGCCTTTATCCCTGAGATAACTTTGTTATGATATGGCGCTATATAAATAAAATTGAATAGAATTGAATTTAAACTACTGAGGAAGTATTTGAAAATCTGATTTCTGTAACTATGTATTTGAATAACAGACCAATCAGTATAAAAGGCCTCATGCAAGAGATGCCATTCAAGAGAAGTGGTTTAAATCTGGGTAATAGTGGAGAAACATTCAAGTTTGACAAAATATCACTGTGACTGTGAAGCTTGTCGTCAGGATGCCTTTAATGGACTCTTTAAACGTTTTCCCTAAAAGTTTACATATGAATTAAAACTGACGACAGGTGACTTAATGGGGTAAAACTATAGTTGTTCTTAAATATGTATTTTCCACGAGAGAAAAACAGATACAGCACAATCTCACAACGTTCCTGAGGCATCGTCCTGTCTAATCGGTCTTACCTGCCTCCTGGAAATCACATCAAAACTGGTGCTATTGCCCTTAGATTCAAACAGGTACTCCAGTCGGTTTGCATCCAAATGGACTGGCTCGAGTCCGGCCCAAATAGTCTGAGTGCCAAAGCGGGTCTTCCTGGGAAGGGGAGCTAAACTCTGCAGTTCCCTCCAGTGGAGCTTCAAGGTACGACATTTGATGGTGCCACCTTTATGGGAGACTGAGGGCAAAGGTGGGGCAAGCGGAGGAGGAGGAGGAGGAAGAGGAGGGGGTGCTGGAGGGGCTCGGAGGCACGGTGATGATTCCTGGGTTGAGTTGGTTCCCTCGTCCTCTGTGCTGTCTTCTTCGTCCCAGAGGTCTGAGAAATCCAAGGTGTTGAGGCAAAGATGTGCAGCTGGTTTTAGGAATGAACTCCAGGATTGGTCGAAATCCCAGGTCAGGGGGTTATCCTTGGTTTGGTCCGACTCCTTCATTGGTCTTTCGAAGATGTCGGTGACTCAAAGAAAAAAAAAGTTCTGTCGATATTCAACAGCATTACCGTGACAAACCAGGCTATAGTGAGAAAAAGTGACTGCAAAAAGCATGCTCCTTCATATCAGATCAAAACAAGGCCTTTAAGGATTGGATCAGATTGATTTGCTTTTGTCCTTATTTTCCTACAGCTTGTGAACTTGATGCTGTTCCTCGTCTCTTCTCACTGTGCAGTCAACAAACCCGTCAGAAACTGTGTATACTCTTGGGAATGTCTGTGGATGCTCAGCCTCACTTGTCGCCCACAGAAGTGCATAACTCACGCAACCAAATCACAATCTCCGAACCACCTCTGGGTGTTCTCACAGTAACCTGCAATTGCCTTGGGTGCAGGGTTTGTCCTTCAAATCTGAAACAATGAGCTGAGTCTGATGCTTTGATCCAAAAGTCCACTGTTCTCCGGCGTGTGCGCCAGAAAACTTGTGACCTCAGTCAAAGAGAAAGAATTCCTTTGAGTTTTGACGGGTCGCATTTACTCCTGCATCCAAATCTGATGAGAAAATCCAAGGCATGCCTCTCCGTGCTTCCAGAATATCTAAATGACGTGCTTCTGCAGCTCTCCCTAGACTTTCTCTCTCTCTCTGATTGTCTTTCTGCAAGTGACAGCGCAAAAGAGAGGGAGAGAGGTGCACTGGTCCGTTGGCGCATTAGTCCTGGTTTATTTGAGTTGCACCCTTTCCCTTAATTTCCTTATCGAGCCTGCATCTCCTGTTGGTATTGCTTCTTGTGTATACACAAACCTCTCTATCTGCCGCTGAAGATCGGCTACTTCCCTCTTTTTCTGCCTCCCATCCTCCCCCCTGAGCGCGTAAAAGAGCACAAATCTGCACTGCATCCTTTTTTTATTACATGCAGCGTTGTGGATGAAACATCAGCATGCAACAACAAAGCTGCCTTGTTGAGCCGAGACATGTTACAGAGTTTTAATGGATATGGTGACACACACGGACACACAAATCTTTGTTCCGCATTTGAACATTTCATGAAGAAACTTTGTCCGTTAGCTCATTATGCAGCAGAGAGAACGGTTATGGACAGTGTAGTGCATGAGGAATGGCATGGGCTACATCGTAACTGGGTGAATCACATTTAAATCATAAACGCTGTGGAAAAAGTCACAAATCACTCCAGAACAGGCAGCATAGAGTTGTGTTCACAGGGGTCATTTGCATGGTCGACATGCTGCCATAATGAGGATCCCTCCCTCGGCCATTAGGTTTCCCCCTAATTACTCTTTATCTCGTTCGGTGGGGCTCATGGGACACGTAGGCCCAAATGAGCTCTATTTAGAACGCGTTTGCTCTTTTTAACATGTATTTGTCAACAGGGTTTTTAAGTCTGCTGCAAAAGACGATTTAGAAAGTGAATACTCTTTTTCAGAAGCTCATGTTTTGATAGTCGCACCTGGGAGTGGTCATGCAACCACGTGACTTTTACTTCTTTGACCACATTTACACAACTGTGTCAAGTGTAATTTGGAGTTTAATCTGGAATCTACTGGAAATCCACAAAGATCCACTCACCAGACAGAATCTCATGTGTCATGGCTGTGCAGTGTTTTGGGGATTACGTTGCGCAGTTACTGAAACAGACAGATTCCCCACGGGAACAAACATTTCCGGGATATTTCCTTTGATGATCCTTGTGTGTGTCCGTGTGGTAGTGGTTGTGTATATATAATCTTTTCATCTATTTATGTCTGTCCCACCATGACCACCGAATGTAGTTCACCTCTGGGCTTTTCCAGTGCAAGATAAAGATCAGGGCAAAAATGACGTGTCACCACTGCCAGTTTGCTCTGAAAACAGTTTTTAAGTTGTGAGGGTCAGGAACCACAGTTTGGATTTTGTTATTTTGAACAAGGACACTCCACATCTATTGGAAAAAAGGGATTTCACAAAGTCTTGGCTTGATTTTATTATGAGACAATAGTTCTGCACGTTTTTGAATTTTTCACAAATGATGGGCTGAGTTGTGCTTTGAGCAAGATCTTGAATTCAGTTTAAACCGCTCACACACACCAACAAAACGTCTCATGCACCACACTACTGTGCACCGTGCATTCATTGCAACAATGCAGCAGCGGTCGTGACCACTGAAGGTAAATATAGGCTCCATCCCTTGGACCTGATGATTGGTGGGTTCATAAAACCACTTTCAGATCATGATCCAGGGGAACCCAGCCAGAGGCAGGAGAACACCAAACAACTATGAAGCTCTTCTGAAAACCGGTTGAATATTGTACCACTAACACTAAAGCACAGTATGTCCTATGGCTTTATAACCATTTATATATGCTGTGAAAAATATATTTTGTAGAGTACAGATCTATATTTAATGACCATATTTTGTGTCTGAATCTATTATTTTGCAAAAAATATATAATGTATACATGTAATACTGTATGTGGGTAATATAAGTATATAATGTAATGATATTGTTCAGTTCTGGGCTGGAATTCAATTAATCTTCAACTGTGTTATTTTGGTTCGTTATAAAGCCAAAGAATACAGTGTGGTGTCACTGCATGGCTGCAGGTACGCTGCGCGCGCGCACACGCACACACACACACACACACACACACACACACACACACACACACACACACACACACACACACACACACACACACACACACACACAACAGACAAGCCTGTACGC
>JAVQJD010088417.1:0-16991 GCA_036023655.1 Nannoperca australis | reverse complement strand
AGCCTGGTTCTGCTCGAGGTTTCTACCTGTTAAAAGGGAGTTTTTCCTTGCCGTTGTCGCCTAGTGCTGCTCATGGTGGGAACGTTGGGTCTTTGTGTGTGTGGAAGTTGGTCTCGACCTGCTCCATGTGATTGAGTGCCCTGAGATAACTTTGTTGTGATATGGCGCTATATAAATAAAATTGAATTGAATTGAATTGAAATGTGTTTGGACATTTATGTGGAAGTGGACAAACTAAAATCTGTCTTTTAAAATATAAGAGCTTACATTTCTGTTAATGTGACTGGAATCTAATGCAAGAAAAATATGCAAAACTATAAAATGTAACAAATAGCAGCATAGAATTATATTTTACACTGTTTTACACACAAATCTTGAGTATAAACATCTACCAAGGTGTTTCCACTTGTGTTCGTTCAGGACTGTTTGATTTGTCTCCCTCACTCTCTTGTTAGTTTTGTTGCACCTGTTGATGCTATGAGAGTTTGATGACCTCAGCAGAGTCACTTTAACCTGAGCAGAGATTTTAATCAGCCAAAACTCCTCAAAACACCTGCATGGGTGGACACACTTACTTTAAGCTTTACACTAATGATGCTACAGCTATTGTGCATCATTTTCCTTTTTTCAAGGAAGATAAAAACCTTTTTGGATGGTTCCCATACCAGCAGAGGAATGATATTTTATTGCTGGTTGTTGACACGCTGTTTATTTCTGTGTTTCGCTACTGACTGGAAAACAAACTTTGATACAAAACTATTTGCTTGTTTTCTTTTCACTGGTTATGTTCTGTTAGCGACTTAAGACGTCTTAAGCAGCAAGCTAGGCTAACAAGCAAATAAGTCAAAACACCAAAGATATACAGAAGGCTATATGCTGTTTTTCTGTTAGAAAAACTGAATTTTTAATCTCCGTTCAACTTTAATGATTTGTTAACCTCTCCCAACAGGTCAGTCCACTGGGCAGACTTCACTTTTCACTTGTATTGCCTCTCTACATGTTTACATATACTTCCTGAACAACAATTATTTCATATTTGAAAACCTTGAAACACGGTGATAAAAATGTAATTTTTACATACAAAATGATATCCATGTCCAAGCTAGTGGAAAGAAAACTAAACATGTGGACACAACACCTTGCTGCAAACAAAGACAATAGTTGCAGCCACATGGGGAAACCGTCATGTATCCCTTTTCAGTTTCAAAATTTAAAAAACAAGTGTTCTGCATTCACATTTGGCGAAACAACCAATCCATCCATCAGTACTTTAAGTCCAGTACACAAATGATAGACTTTCTGTTAGACGTGCTCAGCTTCCTCTTCTGCCATCTGTTGGCATGCAGCTGAGACTGGTGTGATTCAGGCAGTTTCAAGTTCCTGTGATCTTAAGCATCAGCCCAACAACTTGAAACTACCTACATCACACAGCTCCAGTGTAAATGCAGTGACTCCACTCATGGCAGCAGCAGCAGTGACCGAAACTGCAGGAGGCAACAGTCCAGCTGGTTCTGAGATTTCACACAGGATTAACAGAGCGCAGGACAACATTCTGCATTAAAACTAATAAAGAGTCAGTAAGTAAAAACAGTAGGTACACATTTATCTGAAATAGAATTTAGACATTACATTATAACTCCACACTGAAACCAAGCAATCTTTAAAATAGAGCACATGACACTTAAATTCTCAACAAGTCCTCAAAATAGGGAAAGGACCCAAGTGCAAACAGACAATGAGGCTCAAAAAGTTCAGATTCAAATTTATTTACAAAACACTTAGATGCAGAGACCAGGCTGTTTTGGAAAGAAGAACACAAGACACACAGTGAATGAACTGACAAAAAACTAAGGAAAGAGACTGGTATATGTAGGTAAGTGTCAAACGAAGGAATCAGGGTCAGGTGAGTAAAGGAGAGCCGGTGTGCCTAATCAAAACTGCTGGAAAGTCTTTCAAAATAAAACTGGAACTATCAAAAACCTATTAAAAAAGGATGCAGCAATATGTTGTTTGTCACGGCCTTCCAATAGGTTCCAATAGGTAATTCCGATTTTTGATTGACATCCAATGCTAATGTTCAGTCCCAGTGCAGGACGTAATGTGTCCTTTATACAGTCTGTCCTTCATGCAGAAGACTGGAGTTTGTCTCCCGTTATAGACTTTCAATTCATTTTCTCCTTTTATTTACCAAAAACAATGCTTCTTGTTTCAGGGACCATTTTTGTGTAGAGTCATCCAATATTGGTGATCATGACGACATTGTCAGTATTTTCCAAAACCATTACAAATGATCTTTATATGACTGTTTACTAATCTGCCAGCACTATGGTTACGGTTCAGTTAGGTTTAGGGGGAAACGCTACTTTGTTACAGGAATAGCTACACATCTGAAAAAATACACTTATTCGCTTTTCCTCTGAGAGTTAGATAAGATGGCTGATACCACTGTAATGTCTGTATGGTAAATATGTAGGTTTTTTTTTGCCAGATGTAGTAACTTTCTGGAGTTAAGAACTAGATGAGCACATACGCCTGTATAAAACCTTCAGTTTTAATTGGATCAAACAAATCTGTGAGCTTTAAAGATGCCTGAAGGTGGATTGTGTTACCTTTGGACAGAGCCAGTTTTGGGAATTTCCCAAAATGTTGAACTAATCCTTTAAGATAAAGTAAGGGTTGTTATTCTGGTTAAAAGAAACTAATGTTTATCAGTTAGTAGGGGACACCAACAGTGATCTCCTATGTTAAAGTCATATGCTTGCATGCACCCAACCACCCACCCAGACCATAGAGGTTTTGTGGTGCCATAACACCATCATGCTACTTTCTGTCATAGTTTCCATGATCACAAGAGGTCGTGAAAGGAGTCAGCTAATTTTACACCAATTTACAGATAAGATTCCAAGATATCTTGAGACTGATGAGATATAATGATGTTATGGATGTTATGGCTTTCAATGGGGTTTAGCAGTCTTCCAAGATTTCAGCTTTAGCACCAGTTAACTTGGTAGTACAATGCTATTATAAATGACCTAACTGATGACGGCACCAATGATAATGAGATCTAAGTTCTAATACACCACAACTTGTCTTTGATATCTATCAGGATGTGTAGTCTTCAGGCTAAAATGGATGAAGATGTTGAAGTTTATGACTTCATCTGTTTCACTGCCACCCCCCAAAAATGTTAATGTATAGCCATGCTGCTCGGTTTTTCCCTATGATTATGTTTTTATATGCCAAGAGTCATCTGAAAGATTGACAAATGCAAATTCATGGTCATTCAATTACAGTTTTAATTGTCACGCAAGTACAATAACTCATTTAGGGTTTTAATATGACAATTGCAAGATTTGCAGTATTGCCTTCTTCTGGTTGTAATCAAATGATTAGAGTGCATGTGACTGAATCCAGCAGCGGGAGGTCAGACTGCTGCAGTAAATCATATCTAACAAGTAAAAGACCTTCAGCACCAGGTTCCTGCTTGGCTTAATGAATATCCAACTGTGTGACCCCGATGCAAAAAGAAGTTTGGAATACCTCTCGAGTTGTTCCGCGATCATCTGAGGCAGCAAGTTGATGATACACGATGAACGCAGTGAGGAAGCAGAGACGGCCGGAGGTCAGCTGGGATGTGGGTCAGTAAAAACAGAATTTAGGAATCTCAGGACCAGGGGATGGAGGATCTCTTTGAAAAAGAGAAAAGAAAGTAATATCTGTTCAGTCTCGGAGAATCAGCCATGTGCATCTGAGACAAAGCTGACCATAAAAAGAGAATGAGACAGGAAGGACAGCAAAGAAGGCAGACTTTCCAGGAGGCACAAACCATCCTTTGGAGTGTCTTTTGTTTTAGGCAATAAGGGGCAATAAGGCCACCGTAAAACCACACTATGCAGTAATATACACCACTGGTACAACTGCCTCCTCTACTTCCTCCAACCACCAATAAACTAGTTGGTCAATTACCCCCGTGGTAAAAAATAAAGGTGGGAGAGAGAGACAGATGGGAAAGGGAAAGAGGCAAGCAGACAGGACAGAGATGAGGCTGGAGACAGTGTGGCGCTACAGAAATGTTTCTGTCTCAACATGGCGTCTGTAGACCTGCTGCCCAGGAACCGAGGCTACCCCCCCTTCATTACTGTTCTCTCTATCTTTCCTTTCTTCTTCCATTTCCTCCCCTGGTTTATTCCCTTCTGTTGTCTCCTGCTTGTCCCACTCTGCTCTTTTTATTTACTCTACTTTCTCTCCACTGTCAGCATGGCTCTCCTCTACTCCAGTGTCTTTTCTTTTCCTCCTCTCCTTCGAACAAACGGACAGCAGCTGGCCATTACAGCAGCAGAGGAAGTTCAGCCATGTGTTCTTGATCAAAGTTCCACATAGAAGCCCCGCGGGTCGCTTCTCATGCAACATAACGACTCTGAGCGTTGAGCCAGCTATGGGCTGACGGGGTGACGGTCAGGTTGAGGAACATGGATCTATTGCTCACTCACTATCCTGTTCTAACATGTTGACAGTCACATGCACATGTAGTATACCTCCAAAATCTCATCTCAGCTTTGTAAGCTGATTAGATACGTACTGCTAGAGGATAGTTCAGAGCTGATATCATCAGCCACAACCTGCAGGAAACAGAAAATGAGTTACTACGTGTGCAACTTTTGTCTATTAAGAGAAATACAGAGACAACAGTGGCGATTTGCTGCACCTCTTGCAGCACATCTGATACTGATAACAGTACTGCAGCTTGATGTCATGTTGAATTTGTACTACAGAAAGGTATATGATGCTTTAGGCAGGACTCACAGACCTTGAGGATGCAACCCAGCATCTTTTGAGATTATAAATAATACAGTGATACTGCTGCTACTGTCACTAGTAACTATTACAACTGCTAGCCAAGAAAAGAACAGGAAAATAAAGTAAAAGTTAATGGGAAATGCCATGTTCAAGTGATTGAGTAAAAGTATACTTACTTTGATCTAATAAAAACTATGGGATATGTTTGTCTTTTCTTTCTGCCTCTTTGTTTAAAAGAAGCACTCTGCACAATCTGCATCTCTTGCATTTTCAACTGAAGCGAGCAGGAAGTGGAACTCGTCAAAATTCAGAAATAGAGGTTAGAAAGCTCTCACAGGAAATATTATATCACTAACATGTTTCCCACAGACTGGAGCGAGCAGGAAAATAAACAATAACAGTAACTACAAGTCATCCTAGTGATGCCCATGCATTGGCACAACCATGACATGGATGGGTCTGGATTCTATTCTCCAGCTGGTGCTGCTAATTTTACAGCTGGTACAACTACCACTACTGTGACAGTTAGCTAGTTCTAATGTTACAACTTGTATTGCAGTGTCATTCTATTTGTTGTGTTTTTTTTATTGATGCCTTTAGCAGAAATGGTCAACACAAGCTTTTACTCTTACATCACCAACACATGCAATTAACTGTTGTACATGTTTTATGTGTTGTATACAGAAAAACAAATAAAAAATATTATTTTAAAATAAGAGCCTTATGGTCATTTAATATGAGAAACAATGGGAAGGATTTGATGAAATCTAGACTGTGGAGTTTTGTCTCTCTGTATCACAGTTGAACCATCAGACATGCAGACTGGTTTAAAATGCAGCTTAGGAAAGAGTGGAGATTATGAACATGAAGGCAAACTAAGAGTATTAATATAATATGTCACAACAAGGGAATTCCAGTGTGTTTGAAATGAGAAACACGTTGCATGATCGGTGCTTTTAAAATGTCACAGTAATACAGCCTACATTTTATTGGAAAAAGAAGTAATCACAAATTATTACAAATGATTCAATTAGCATAATTTATGTAACTGTTTTTAAACTGACTGTTTCTAACAGGCTTCTGCAGCAGTAGTCATGAAAGACTGTGTCATGGTAAACACCATCACGTGAGGCATCAGTCATGGCAGCTTTACAGACGGCACAAAAAGGAATTCTCACAACAACAAGATTTAACAGTAACAATTAAAATTGTACACATGGTGGGTAATTTATAGGCGGATTCTAGTATTTTTAGACTCATATTTATTTTTGACTACTTTTGGACAAACAAAATAATAAATAAATAAGGTAGCTTTGGCAAAGGGGCAATATTTAAACAATGCCTCTTGTCATCTGATGATCCGATAAATGTGTGTTACCCTAAAATCTAGCCAGTATGTGTAATTATTTATTAAAATGTATAGCCAATACGTTTCATGATTTAAAATTACGTTCTAATTAGTCACGTGATTATATCAATGACTAAAATGTCGAAAGGCATGTGGACGATCAGCTGATTGGAGTATAATTAACTGAAATGTTTTAAAAAACACAATTGTACTATTTTTTTTAAAACGACAGTAAACGTATTTATTGTGTAAAAGATTTAGATATTGTGTCCGCACTTTAACTTTTTTTAACTTTAACGCTCACTTTAACAAACGAGATGTCCCACTTAGCCTTATAAATAGTGAGGGGGGAAATGTTCTTGATGGGTTTAAAGGTATCTACAATTCCATATTCAAGTTGCTTTAAAACTTTACAAAAGTAGTAAGAAGTGTCCTACTCAAGTTCATGATGTTAAGAAGGCTTTGAAACACTATTTAGTGAGAAATTGTAAAGTATTTGCGACGGCTCTGGGTCCTTTACACCCTTAAAGCTTATTTGCATTTGTCACTTATTGATAATAAATAAAAGGATCACTGCAAATCAACAGACATTAAGCAATCTGTGGCCTTTTACTCAACAACCACCTCTCATTATGCACAGAAAAAAGGCCCACACTCACCATTAGATGAAGACTGAGTCCAAGGATGGGAAATGAAAATCAGATCTAATTGAATTAAGTATAAATCGCTTCAGCATTATATTTGAAAAAAGGCGGATAGATGCACTAGGACACAAAAATCTGAAATAGAAAAGCCGTCAAAACAACAGGACTGTGTCCCACCCCCCAATATATCTACTTTCCTCTACGGCCGTCTCCTCCTCCTTCTTTAAGTCTGAGTGTGGTAGCAGCTCGGACTTGAATCTTCCATTGCGGGCGTAAGAGTCCAAATGATAGCGTTGTTTTTTTATCTTTATAATAGAAATAGAAACATCTAAATTGAGTCTTTTTTCAGCCAGGAGCAAAAGCTGCTATCTTGTTTTCATGCTCATTTATCACAGTGATATGTTGTTGAACTGTCCTCACTCCACCACGTCTTCATGGACGGATATACGTGACGTCATATTTCAATACGCGTTAGACTAGACTTTGATCAACTGACTGATGGCGTGCTGCAGCTCCAGCCTTGTGTGTGAACTGTGTGTGTGTGTGTGTGTGTGTGTGTGTGTGTGTGTGTGTGTGCGTGCGCGTCAAACGTGTGAACAATTTGTAAAAGGGAGGCTACAAAGGCCAGACATGGCACGTTCAGTGAAATGTAACTCACACCCTCCTCTTCCTCATTCTCTCTCTGTTTTCCAGCGTCACATAGTCCAAGCCGGAAGTTCCTCTTCTCCGCCAGTCCGCCAGGTGCTGGGTTGATCCCGCACGGCCCCGCAGTTCCAGCTGCACAGCTGCTTCTTCATCTTCATCCTCCGGTACTGGAGCCAGATGCTCACCTTCCGGCCGGACAGGCCGTCGCTCTAGCTGATCTCGAGGCGGCGCTGTCGGGTAAGGTGGTACATGCTGAGGAATAGCTCCTCCAGCTCCCGGGTCTGCTGCCTGCTGGGACAGCGCTACTTTGGTCCGGGCCGGCAACCTTGCGCCGAAGGTCGGGCCCTCCGCCGCCGGGACCGGTCGCCTTCGTCCGGGCTCATCTGGAGAGGATGGACGCGAGACAGACAGCGGTAACACGGTGAAACATTTATTGGACTTCCACTGTGTGGAAGTTGGTCTCGACCGGCTCCATGTGATTGAGTGCCCTGAGATAACTTTGTTATGATATGGCGCTATATAAATAAAATTGAATTGAATTGAATAGAAAAAGATTTTCTTATAAAGATGAAAAACAATCTAGTGATTATAAAGGAAACTGTTTCTGCGACGCAGGTTGCGTCATGCCATTCCAATTTCCAGTATTTAGAGAACATATATTTTCTAAATATGTATTTGATTTCTGGGTGGAGGTCAAAATACATGTAAATAACATTTTAAAAAGCATGAAGGCAAAGTTGTGTTAGCACTGGATGAATAACTGCCTCTTTTTTTCTGTTTCAGCTCAACTCATACACACACACACACATACACACACACACAAAAGCAAAACCATAAAAGGCTAATAATAACTATTATGATTGTGATTCTTAATGGCATAATAATTCGTATCTTTTTGGGGCAAATTCAATACACGGGGAAGTGATTGCTAATACATTTCCTGTGTGTGTGTGTGTGTGTGTGTGCGTGTGTTTAAATGTAACATTGTTAAACCCTGAAACTGCAGCAACGTAATATTAAAATGTATTTTAAACTAACTGTCTACTGTATTTAGACATGTTTAAGCTGCGGAACAAATTGTACACACTAAGACATTTGTTCGTCTTATTTTTATTTGGGAAATCTCGTTTTTATTTTTTTTACCGACAGCACTAATTGTTGAACCTTCATTTTTACTGAGGAAGGCTGTGAAGCTCGGATACTTTCACTTTATTTTAAATGTTGACTCTTCAAGTAGACGCTGGTTGAAGAAACAATATTGTGTTTTTAAAGAACTCTGTTTCACTTTTTCTGTTTAATAGTCTATAATTACTATATGGTATTATTTTGATTATTAGTCTATGCATTAGTTACCGATTATTTATTAATTATTTTGAATATTTAATTGCAAAGTTAACACAACATTTTCGATTATATTATTATTAGTGTGCGGTTGCATTGTGGTTTGCAGGACGTCACGACTGCTTTCTAATCCGAACTGGCAGATCAATATCAACATTTATGAATACAACAAATGCGTTAAAAAAGGTGTAGAAGGTAAAGAGATAATGATTACGTTGTGACAGTTTGGTAGATTTAAGATATAACTAAAGAGAAATCAGAGAAACGTAACGCCACACAAAGAGCGCGTGATTTTGCGGGCTACTGTCGGCGTCTTGAGAGTCAACTAGAAAACGTCTTCTGTGAAAACACGTTACGCTGTGATAATATTAGAACTTTGCGTCGTATGACAGAAAACAACCCCCCAGTCTTTCTTTGTGGCGTCCAGATATTGTCACACACACACACACACACACACACACCTCTGCAATATCGTGTGCAGAGTGTGAGGCGTTGCGGACTTTATTTGACTCCTTGTGCTTGTTTCATACATCAACTCGTCGCCATATTTAGCCAAGAAATGCTCCTACAGAGCAGAGCAGGCTCGCAGCTGAGGGGGCAGCAGGCAGAGCAGCTGATATACGGGCCTTTGTAGTTTGACAGGCTCTGGTCGTTTTGGACCGAAACCTATGGTTTAATAATCGTAATTTACGAAGACGCCCCTCCCGTCCCACCGAGAAGATACGATAACACGGCACCTCTGCTTTCTGTCTCACACCACGCAGATCCAAGGCTCTATTAATAACTGTACAGTATGCCACAGAAGAGCTCATATGCACATCATTTATTTTACTCCACAACGTCTACTTCAATCTCCATCCATTAGCCTGGACAGATCAATTCATACTCTTTATATATATATATATATATAGATATATATATATATATATAGATAGATAGATAGATAGATAGATAGATGGGATATTATGGGATGGCCACGGTGCTGTAAAGCAGAGGGAGATACTACTTTGTCCATCAACACAAAACTATCAAACTATAATTTTCCTGCAAAGCAGCTGCCAGACACATTTACTTTGACCTTTGAAAATGTCTTCTCAGTCATCAGCGTACTCTTTTCAGCTTTAACAGCATCCAAAACACATCCCTGCTCTCGTTTGGTTCCCTACGCGGGTCATAAAAATACGAGAAATGGGGCCTATATTTTTAAGAATGGCTCCATCCGTGATCTAAATGCAAACCAATTATTTTATAAAACCTGCTGACACTCCCCAAATGCATTAACTCTTTCAATGTAATACACACAATAATAATACAGCTTTATTTTTTCAGCTAAACCAAAATCAGCTAAAAAACAAATAACATGTTGAATTTTCATATAAAAAAATGGAGGTTAAATTAAAAAAAATACACTGCTGCCCTGTAGCCTATAATGCAGCCGAGTCGTGAAGCATGACAGAACTCATATCCGGCTGTACAGGCAGATAACTGAATCCACTCAATGTAAAATGAATAATTCATTTCTTGGAAAATCGCTATCTAATAATAATAATAATAATAAAACCAGCGGAAGCATCGAATGGAGACAGATATTTAAGAGTTATAAATCTAAAGAGAAAATCAGCCTTTTAGACTTTCGCAGTTTGTGTGTGTGTGTGTGTGTGTGTGTGTGTCTATGCTGTCTTTGTTGTTGCAACCGGAAGTAGCTGGAATGTGCTCATACCTGCATTTTATTTACTTATTTTGTCCGTGTCCATTTGATGAAATGCACCTTTATTCAAGCACTGTTTATTTATGCATTCCAGTGCTCATTCATCTTTTGAAGAAGTGTCCGCACAGGTATATCCCAGTTTGCTCTGCGTGCCAACGCAGGCGTGAGGAGCAGGACAAGCAGCACTGCGTTTGCTTTATGTCAGGAGGGGAAACTAAAGTCTGCCACCGCAGCAGGCCCAGCCTGGCGGGCCAGCTCGACCCTTCCTGTCCGGCTGCTGGACACGGGAAGAGAGCAATTCAGCAATACATTCATCTCAGGGAGAGAAGTGGCGTGACAAAACCCCTCTCTTTGTCTTTAAGAGACCGCCATAAAACAAAATAAAGAGAAAGACAGTGTGAGGCAGACAGGAAAGAGAGACAGAGGAGTCATCGAGTCTCGCCTCCAGACCAAACAGCCCCCCCCCCCTCCGGCTGCTGCTGCCATGGCCGAGCTGTGTAAACATTACAGCCTCTACCCATGTCGTCTGCCTTTTCTCCTTCTAGTCCACATCCATCTGCTGTTATCGAGTCTCCTCCCCTTCTGTTTGTTTCAGCCCTTTCTTCTTCTATCCATCCAGCCTATCTCTGCTCCTTTCACCCACTTTTTTTAAAATCTCTTTTTATTGTCTTCCTTCTCTGTCTTTAGCGTCCCTCTTCTCTTCTTTTAATCTTTCATTTCTGTCCTTGTTTGCACTCTCTCATTCTCTCTGCTCCTACCTTGTGTTTGTGGTCCCGCTGTCAGGCCGTCCTCCCCCGTGTTGCTGCTGCAGCTGTGCCAGCCACTGTTTTGGACCGGGACACAATGGCCGTTACTGCTGTCCGTTCTTTCCACTTCCCGTCTTTCATTTCGCATCAGCAGCTCTCCTCTTCGCTGCCACATTCCTCTGAGTCCAACGATGACGGGTCGCTGTCATCCCCGAGGAGGTACGGGGTGTGCTGATGGCGTCCCCGGGCTGCGGTGGTAGTGAGACCGGACCTTCCTTGGCCATCATGTCCGCCACCACAGATGCGGTTATGGTTATGATGGATTGCAGAGCCGCCCTCGTGGACTTTACACGGAGGTGGTCCGTCACTGGACCCACCCTGAGAGAAGCGTCCGCGATGACCGTGGTGATGATGACGCGGTGGCACGGCGGTCAGGATGTATACGCCGGGCACGTGTCCGGCTGCAGTCGGCCGGAGCTGCCGGTTCGGTTCCTGAGTGACGTGGGCATCGGAGGAGGAGAGTGTCACGCCGGAGGAAAGGGGGGGGGAGTATCTTTTTTGTTGGAATGCTGCGAAAAGTGAACACGTGCGTTAGTCTCATCTGGAACCGGGACAGTGTTTTGGTGCACCGATGGCCTGGCGCAGGCTCTGCGGTAACGGCTTCACCTCGTGCCCACCTGGCGGCGGCTGAGGCTGAGGTGACATTTGGAGTGTGGGGGGCATCATCCTCATGCGCGCACCTACTCTGAGGTGATATTAGCGCGGGAGCGTTAGGAGAGTTCGTGTAGATGGTGTGTGCGTGTGCGTGTGTGTGTGTGTGTGTGTGTGTTGCGCTCTGACATTACAGGGGAAACATTTGCGAGGAAGGGGGGCTCATATTTGGGGTTGATGGGGGTCGAGACAGACTTTGGCTGGAAACGCTTCCTGTTAGGCGGCCAATGGCAGTCTGGGGTTCACGGGCAAGCCACGCCCCCGACATACAGCGGCTGAGTTCTTTCATTCTTTCTTTTTTTATTCATAATGGGGAAGCGAATACAGGCTCCATTAAAACGCTCTCTGTCCACGTTTCACTTCAAATGAGAACACGCATGTTTCAGACCCTGAAAGCGGGCGGGAGGCCGAGGCAGCCTGACTGCCAAGCTGCATCCAATTACAGTGCAGTTCTATGCTGTGGAATTCCCCCTCCGACTAGGCCTGGACATCGCTGGAAGATAGCAGAGGCTCTTTGAAGAATGCATGGGGGAAAGTTATCACAGGGGAAGTGGAGTCGAAGTATATTCCCCCCCCCAAAAAAAAAACTGCACACGAGGCATCTCTTCTGCTGAACCCTGTAGAATCCCAGCCCGCATTTGTAAAGCTTCACTTGCACGACCGAGCATCAGAAATGTCCAAGACACGCCGCACATTGTGCACACATTGTCGTGTAGCCTGTTGAAATCAAAGCAGCTTCTCTTCTGTTTTCACTCAGAGTTGTGAAAAAGCTGCTGCCTGGCGTGTTCAGTCCCCAGGCACGTAAACTTCTAAAACGTGACTTCACATTAATTTAAATCAATTCAATGAAAATAAATAAACGACCCGAATATCAATGTCCACAACTACCAATTATTGAGTATTTGTTAGGAGTCACAAACATGTGACATGTTAGTGTGAAAGGATGGGCATTATGGGATATAATCACTATTCTAAAAGCCTCATGCCCACGAACATGAAAGTATAATTAACATCAGTTTGCAGAAACATTCATATTAATCGAAACAGAATGTCGCTGAGATGTATATGGATATAAAAGGAGGAATATTCTTGTCTCAGGTTAACAGAGCACATCGCAATTATGTAACTGCGTCTCGCTTCTGCGGGAGGTGAAAGACACGCACAGAATAAGGTTTCCACACGGTACCTAAATATATGTCTCTAGATTTAAGCCATCCCACTGAAGTCCGTCGTAAATAAGACTCAATAAAGACCCCCACTCCGTAGATGTTGTGCAGGCCTGCGGTGGAACGTTTTGTTTGTTTGGTGCAATTGAAACAGGATCTGAAAACAGAAGAAGAGGAAGAGGAGGACGACCATATAAGCACATGAGGAGGATCCTGGGGGTCTGGTGGAAAAAGCAGCTCTTGTCTGCTCACTGAATGCGATGGGCTGGTTGCAGTGTGCCATATCTGCCTCCAGGTGTCGCTGTTTCTCTCTGACACACTTCCCCATTCAACGACAACACGGCATCATTTGCACTAATTCGCAGTTTAAACATATTGATGCTTTTGTGCATGAGAAGGTTTCAATCAGTGTGAAACCAAAACGAGCAAAGTACACAAAATACCACCATCATCATAAAAAGCTGGACTCATTCCTGTGGATTTAACTCATAAGAGAGCTGTCATAAATAGATTAAACATGTATTTTAACTGTAGGTCAGCTAAGTGTTTTGTAGGCTTTACTGAAAAATGATTGAGCTCCATAAGTTGTAAATACATCAAAATACGTATAATAACAATTAAAACCTAACTTAAGCATGACTCATGAGGTTTAAAACTTCATCCTACAGACTGGAGACCCACAGACCCCACATATCTCACATAGCATTCCAGTTTGTCATGACTTTGTCAATCACTTTGTTTTTAATGACTCAATTGTCTTCTGTTTAAGTTATTGCTTTAAAAAATATAATTGTGTTGTATGTATGCATTGTATGTCTCCAGGGGGCCTATATACTTTTAATAGTTTTAATATTAACGATTTAATATTTCCTGAGTTCATGTCTGCCATGGGTCCTAATTTTATCAGGGGGGTTGTATTTTGTATTGAAAGACAATAACAATTAAAAAGTGTTGAAGTTTGAATGAGTTTATTTCTGTTGTTTTATATTAAGGTTAAAATGACCCCGGTCTGTTTCATATAGATTTAACACAAATACTATTTACTTAAATGATACCAGAAGGATTGTAAATCAGCTTTTAAGTGCCAGTGCTGATTGTACTTGTGATAAAAGCTGCAGTTTGTATTAGAGAAAAGTTTATCTTTTCATTTTACACAATGGGTTTGCAAATGAACTTTAACTTTCCTAAAACAATACTAATGTAGTTGTCATTTTCAGATGACATTAATTACATAATTACATATTGTAAAAATGAGTTAACATGTTGCAGTGACAGTTGTTTCTTACGTTCTTCCGCAGTCAGCAGTTCTTGTGTGTGAAATATGTTGGACGGAGGTTATTGTAGGAATGAATGCAGGATGTGTCATGAATTCCACCTGCTTTCTATTAAGAAATGATTAAGTCACTGTTTGAGAGGTTATGTGATTAGTTAACAGATCATTAAGGAATTAATCACAGTTACGTCATCCATTCATTTATATGCCTCCAAAATCTCACAACATTAACCCCATGTTCTTCCTCTCTTCTTCATGTAAACTGTTGGTGTAAACACAATGTGTCCATTCTCCTCTCATTTGTCAGCCAGCGCCTCCTGTTTTTAGTTTAGCTATGATACTCTAGCGTTCCACCTCTTTACTTGTAACTGTGATACAAACAAGGACCATTTGGTCCTTTAGCAATATGTAGATGAAGCTGTTGACAATGTTCGAGGAAAACAACTTCATATTTATATGGTATCTGTTCTGCTCTCAGAGAGGCTGATCACTTTTCTTATTCCAGTTAATTGAGTAGCATAATTCATGTAAGAAGAAGTAAAAAAAGAATGATTTCATTTGTTCTATTCATTTCTTACCTTTATATAATTTTATATTTTCTTGTAAACCTTATTAAACCCAACGTCTGAGCCCTTCTCTGTGATTCAAACGGGATATGCACGTTTGATGAAGAATGTGTCCTCAAACGGATCATTATAACTGTAGCGGATAGTTACAGTTACTCCTGTCCTGGATCTAACTTTATCTTCTATTCAGTTTTCTGTAAGACAAAGTTTTCAAATTGTCCCGCGTGTTTTTGTTGACGAAGGGCTAAAATATGTTTTAGCTACATGCGAAGCCCAGATGGATGTTGTGTAAAAATAGGCTGTAGCGATCAGTGCACACATGGGGTCCAGATTAATGCTAATCTCCTGTCACTTTTAGCACGGATCGGCTACCACTGTAACGTCTCGACATTGAGTCAGGTCTGTGTGTAAACGGCCGCTTTCCCCCGCCTCGCTGAGAAGGTGGCAGATCACCAAATGCCTGATAACACGGTGGTCAGACGGGAGATCCCCTGCTGCCTGCAGTCAGAGAGACT
The DNA here is from genome assembly GCA_036023655.1 of Nannoperca australis. Classification (NCBI taxonomy): domain Eukaryota; kingdom Metazoa; phylum Chordata; class Actinopteri; order Centrarchiformes; family Percichthyidae; genus Nannoperca; species Nannoperca australis. Next base: position 1,531 of record JAVQJD010088417.1, on the reverse strand, counting down.
CACCGTGTTTTGGAGGCTGCAGGCGGGATGACGCAGGACGCCCGGCGATGATCCAACCCCGGGATGAAGGGTGATTTGTCCCGCGGTTCTCTCCTGTATCAGTCCATCTGTCCCCGGTTCTCTTCGCTCGTCTCTGGCCAGTTTTGACGTTGAAGTTCCCGGAATGAAGGGCCTGGATTACTGCTGTAGTTACTGCTGCCCCTGCTGTAAACCATTGTGCGTGTGTGTGCGCGTGCGTGCGTGTGTGTGGATAACAAGCTGTCGAGAGAGGAGCGCAGTGCTTTAAAAAATGGCATTCCAATGGTCTCTCTCTCTTTTTTTCTTCATCCTCCTGTCTAATGTTTACACACACGCACACACACACACACACACACACATTCTCTCTCTGTCTTTCCCACTTTCCCCATAATTATAAACAGAAGAAGAGTTGCCGACACATACACTTCTGCAAATGGTGGACCCCACTCCCCCACGCTGTCAACACCCCCGTCAAGCTCGTATAACCGGTTACCATGACAACTGGGCCCCAGATCGCTGTAAAGTTTTACAGCACAGAACGAGGTCCGAAACTTCCTCTCTGCCTTTTCTTTTTCTAGGCCTCAACGTGTGTGTGCGTGTGCGTGTGTGTCAATGGTAAATAGAATCCATGTCAAAACAGATTGTAATCAGAAATTGTTTTCCATAAAACGATTCTCGGGGGAATTGAGGCATTTTTCATTAAAGCGGGCCAGTGAGCGCATTAGGGGAATTAAAACACATTTATGGAGTTGGATTTGCATTTCTTACAGGCGCAGACGCATGCAGCCATGGGTGACCTTGCGCATCTGAAGGTCGAGGTCGATTTGGATCCGGCCTAAATGTGGTTTCACTGTTCTCAGTGTGTCACCGAGCAGATCAAATAGTGTGACCTGCAGCGGGGTCTCCACAGCCGCACGCGAGTCGAGTCGTCCATACCTTATCCTCATTGAGGCTTTATGCCTCTGAATAAAACGCATAATGAAACATTGCCAACTAAATGATATTATCTGTAACCTTCTGCCATCATGGACATACCATCATTATTTTTCATCAGGCTTTATCAACCTTAACCGTTTTCCAAAGTGCTTTACAGATTGGTCTCATCATTCACACACATGGATGAAGCTGCCATGCAAGATGCTGGGCTCCAGCAGGAGCAACCGGGTTCATTGTGTTGCCCAAGGATCAAACCGCCAACCCTCTGCATATCAATTATCTGCACATTGCAGAACCTTGTAAGTTATTTTGATTTTTGCCTCTGTACACTAATGACTGTGGTGGAAGAAAACAGTTATGGTACACTAAGGAACCAATCAGGAACAACCTGATAATTGATCAATCATTGATAAGTAAATTGTGAATAACTGTAATAACTCAATTAAGGATTTTATAGTTAATTTTATATATATATACACTACCGTTCAAAAGTTTGGGGTCACATTGAAATGTCCTTATTTTTGAAGGAAAAGCACTGTACTTTTCAATGAAGATGACTTTAAACTAGTCTTAACTT
>JAVQJD010088413.1:0-25691 GCA_036023655.1 Nannoperca australis | reverse complement strand
AGGTCCTGGAGTGGCCTAGCCAGTCTCCAGATCTCAACCCCATAGAAAATCTTTGGAGGGAGTTGAAAGTCTGTGTTGCCCAGCGACAGCCCCAAAACATCACTGCTCTAGAGGAGATCTGCATGGAGCAATGGGCCAAAATACCAGCAACCGTGTGTGAAAACCTTGTGAAGACGTTTGACCTCTGTCATTGGCAACAAAGCGTATATAACAAAGTATTGAGATTAACTTTTGTTACTGACCAAATACTTATTTTCCACCATAATTTGCAAATAAATTCTTTAAAAATCTGACGTGATTTTCTGGATTTTTTTTTCTTCTCATTTTCTCTCATAGTTGAGGTGTACCTATGATGATAATTACAGGCCTCATCTTTTAAGTGGGAGAACTTGCACAATTGGTGGCTGACTAAATACTTTTTTGCCCCACTGTATTCGTTGCTTAGTTGCTTAACAATACAGTTGGACCACCCTTTTTGAATGTGGCATTCAGGCCCATTATTCCTAATGAAGGAGTGAATCTTTAAAAAGTAGTCACAAATATTTAGCAAAGGTGTTCTGGGCACTGTAGTTTTTAAGAGATGTTACTCAAACATAAGTAAATAGTTAGAGCAGCATGACGGTGTATGTGGGACTGTCCCAGTTTCAATGTCTCCCCCAAGGTGTAAGCACTGAGAACCTCACAGACTGATGTGATAAAGTCACCCGTGATATCTGCGTAAATGTGTGAGCGCAGGAAGGTGTGAAGACTGGAATGGAACAGCACTTTGTAAAATCATGTTATCTGTACAAAGACCTTTCTGTGGGCAGTGAAGTGTGAGACTATATACAGTTTAACAAAGTTGAGTATTTGTTAATTTACATTGGGACAGCCCCATGGATGTATTCATAGTGGTGGATATGGAGCTGGCACTCAGCTTTGCTGCCAATTTATCCCAGTGGCTAACTTCCCCATAGACCACCATTATAATTATAACATCTGTAAAACTGCTGATAGGACACCTCAACCTGTAAACAAGGTCAGCCATTACTCTTTGTGTTACACATTGTTAATCCATGAAGTTTTTGTATTTGTAAAACTTGCTGAGTCCAGCAATAAGAAGTGCAGAACATCTCATTGTAAAGTCTATGGACCGAGCGGGAACAGCAAACTGGAAACTAGAAAGCTGCCATCTTTGAGTCTGGCATTCAGTTCCTATAATACATTCACAGACAGCCCTGACCAGTCTGTGAGCGTGTAAGGAGGGACTGGAACCATTGAGTCAAAAGAAACTACATGTGTGTGTCATGTCAGTGCAACATTGTGGCTCACTGATGTATTTGAGTAGTTTTTATGTTCCTTTTATATATTATTTTAAAATAATAAAAAAAAAAAATATTGCCAGTCTTAGACTTTAACAGTTACAGTATGAGTTTTTGCAGCCCAATGACAGAAAGTGCACACTCATAGCCTTGATGCTGTGATTTAAACGGTAGAGACAATGTTTAAAAAAAATAAACTGTTCTGCTATGCAGGCCTCGAGGCTATACTAGGGTTTGCTTACACAGTGTTTGTCACATGTCACATAAAGGTGATGCCTTTATTGATGCTGTGGCTGTTTCATCCAAATGAACTTCCCATCTGGAACAGAGGCAGGTTTGAGCTAAGTCAAGTTCTCATAACCCAGCTCAAGAAGCAAGTGAGAGATCACTGAAGAACATAAAAGCAGGGTCAGAATTAATTTGTTTTCATTACTTAATTTACTTGCATAAAATAGACCTCAGTTCTGTGGGAACATTATTTGAATTTGAATAACCTAAAAGAAAGCAGTCTTAGACTTTAAAATTGTCTCAACAGTGGCAATTATCTGAGGTTCTTTATATCTATTTTCTATGAAATTACAGCCTGTCATACAACATAACACACACTAAACCAGCTGAAATCAACTAACTACAAAGCACAAAATGGAAGGCCATTTAAAAATTGTTCAGTATATAAAAAGTATAGTATAGTATAGTAGTATAGTATATAAAAACAGAACTATATAGCTCTCAGAACATATGTGCATGTTAGTATAATTGTATATCAGAGTGAAGTGCTTTATCTTTTCAGTAAAAGTCATTTTAGGGCCCTAAAAATAAAAATCAACAGTCACAAATCAGCAAGTCATATGAACACCTGGCCATTTTTATTAGCCTGCCTGAATAATCGTTTACAGAACGATGCATAATAGAAGATTAAGTTGAATTCACATGAACCAGTAAGACCGAGAAATACAGGCCAAACTAATCAGCCAATGCATACTCTACTTGAGTACTATTCCTTTTTTTCTTAATTCCAGGAAGTCATTTATTTCAATTCTGCATAAAAACATCTTTCAGTGTGCAGCCCTGTCTCCTTAATATTCTGCTCTTATAAAACTCATGTTCAGTAGTGAATACAATTTGTAGGATACATAATGCATAATAATTTTATAATCAACCCAATGAGGAGAAAACATGGATGCTGAATGAATGGTCACTGCCAATATATTTAATTTATTTTCCTTGTATTATCTGCTCCCGGATACTTACACAGGATTAGCCTTAAGTTAAGGTTTAGGCTACTCGGAGCACTTGATTAAGGTTAGAGATTCATCATGGTTTTGATATTGAAAAAGTCCTACCTACTGAGTACCACAGACAGACACAGTTAGCAACTAGCTGGTCAACACAATGGAGCATTTAGCAGCTAAAGAGACAGATATTTCCCTCAGGAGTTGGTGGAGGACACACAGAGTTAAAAGAGAGTGAGTATTGGACTTACAGGTGGACACAAAGATGACTCCAAATTAATGATAATGTTACACCGTAACCACTGGACGTGTAAATAAGCAAATGTTTGCTGACAAGTTTGCCATACTGTCTCTAAAGCTGCTGACATTGTGATCCCAACTTGTTTCCGCTGCCCCCATGTGACCAAAAACATAGTTATTACATGTTAAATTACAGCGTTTTGTGGCCTACACTAAACAAAAAATGGAAGCTGGACATAAACACACAGTCACAGACCTCTTCACTGTGACTTCTGATCACAATGTCATACTTGCTGGATTGGCAAAAATTCAGCATCAGCATGAGGCTTATGTCCAATTATTGTGTGTTACAGGATTTTACCTAGCATGTGTTTTGTTCCATTTAAGTATGTTTTTAGTATATGCATCTTCTTGAAATATTTTTCTGTTTTCAGAGCTGCAGCAGGGTTTTTATGTTGGTGTGTTGTAATCCACGGCTTTGATCTATGAATTGTACCATGTAGTCTGCTTGCAGTTAATCGTAACCCATAATGAATAATGAAAAGAATAACAAAGGGACTGAAATCTGCTCTAAAATGAGTAAACAAGTCTCCTGCTAATCACACACTTTGATCCCATGCAGGCTTTGAACTGAGAACTTTTTATATATACCACACAAGTCTTTGTACTTGGGGTTCATAAGCTCTATCGGTCATAGCTGGTAATATGGATCAGTTCTGTGAGTGAACGAATCTCTTGTTCCAAGGTGGTAGAGGAAGCTCTTTTAATTTCACCTTTCTGTGGGATTATATACCGTTATCTGGGACTGATTAAGCTTTATAAAACCTCATAATCTCCTGGATTCTTGTTTGTCACTGCTGATAACAGGCTTGTGTTTTTTAGTCTTATAGACATCTTGTAATGCCATTGTCAGTGCAAATCCTTGCAGCCTGGTGACTTTTTCCCATAGTCTTTATATGTCATCTGACATCTTTGTGGACTAGTTTTTCAAAGAAATGTGATCATGGGCGACAGTGAATTATGAGAGAATTGGGCCCTGGGCACAGACATATAAAAGGCCCCACCACATCTCCTACATAGGAGCAAGACACACAGACTTTATGGTTGATTTATGTCTCTTTATGGTAATTCTGCATCTTTTTGTGGTTTTCTTTGCTGTCTTTTTGGTAGTTTTGTGTCTCTTTATGGTTGTTTTGTGTCTCTCTGTGGCCAATTTGTATGTTTTCGTGGTCATTTTGAATTCCTTTGCGGTTGTTTTAAGTCTCTTTGTGTTTCTTTGTGGTCATTTGCAGGTGAAGCCCAGGGGGGCCCATAATCCTTTGGGCCCCTGGGCTGTGCATGGTAGGCCCGTTCAGTAATCCATTCATGCATGTAACTGCATTTGAATCTGGTCGGGACGTTTGTTACATGATGTCTCTCTTTTAATTTAAGCATATTTTCTCTTAGGCTATAAAGGCTCAGAAGTATGTGGGTTTGAAGTTGACTGATGACTCACTGATTCTGAGTGACAGCCTATTGTTTGCATGTCAAGGCATAAATGGATTGTATGGTTGTGTTTGTTCTGTGTATTTCTGCTATTACAGGTACAAGATTCCGTCTTGTTTCTGACTGCCAATACAAACACTGGAAAGCCATTTTCCTACAGTTTTGTCTTCGGGAATATTCTGAATAATGCCGATGGAGTTGTCTTAAAAATAATGTATTCCATAAATGAGATGAGGTCATATTTCAGTGTCCTACCTCAAGCCTGAATTGCTGTTGAAAGAATAAATGAGCAATGTGGTGAATCTGAGTGAGGAGTCACAGATGTAATGCCAAAAACAAAAGGAACATAAGAGACAGAAACTTTCTCTGCTGTCTCAGTTGAGCCACCTGGTATTTTAGAAATAAAACCAAATATTCCACTGATATTTCATTCTATGATGGCAAAACAGCACCTGCGTACCAAACAACATATCTATATTCTGTTTCTCTAAATACATTTAAAATGAAACTGGCTGAATGGCGGCTGCTGCACTGAATGGTGATACCGACTGTTTTATATCAACATTTCTCCAATCATACCAACAAAATTCAAACAGAATGCCTTTTTGATTTTGTTGTTAAATCACAACACCTGCGTTCTTTACTGTGTCTCTGGATTCTGTTGAACATGTTAAATGTACTCGGACCATAAATACATGCAGAATATTATGAGACACATAAACAAAGAGCGCAGAGAGAGTAGTTCAGTCAACACAGCAGACAAAGTTTAAAATCACGTAGGAATAAAACAAACATTGAGCTACTGTATGCAGGCTTGGGTACTATGACAAAATGTACTGTGAGATGACAGACATGTATCTGTCAGAGATAATTCATACAGAGGCCTTTATCTCACTGCAGGAATGAATATGGAATTTAGATGATTTTTATCGGTGTGATAGAGTACCTTCAATTGTCTGGTATTTAAAACACTGTAAAATTGAAATACTATAAATATTGTATTATATAATTGGATATGTAATATGAAAGAAGGTTTTATCCATTTCACACACCCTAGAGCTATGCCACTTTTAGTGTCCACATACTGTTAAAAAATATAAGACGTGTGGTTGTGACTTCAGACAAAAGTTACTGAAAAGTAACTTAGAACCTGTGTTTAGATGAGATGTGGTCTGACTCACAAGAAGTAGACTGCAGGTCTGCCATTGGCCGACTATTTCAGTGAGAGTTCTATTCCCCTTCCTCTCTTTACTACCGTTTACACTATTATAAGGGCATCCTCACTGCATCCTGGGCTTAGCGCTGCACCCAAAGACGAGTGTGATTGCTTTTTAAGAAATGACCTTATCTGATTGTTGGTACGAGCCCTTCAATATGGTGCTTGGCGATAGATGGCAGTCACTGCAAGACCTCAGCTGGTAGTGTTTGACAACTTCAGCAATGTAGACATTACTTAAAGCAGCTATAATCAATATTTTATGGTAACAATGAATCAGATGACTATGTGAAAGGTGTCACTCATAGAGACAAACAGAGAATTATTACTCGATTCTGCGGTTCCCCTCATTAGCATCTTTCAGCTCATTGTTTTGGTTTTCTAGCATTAGCAAGTTAGTTCAGTCTCACCGCTCTCATAGCAGGTTTCAGCACAGCAGACTGACACAGTCAGCAACATAGCAGAGCATTTAGAAGCTAAAGAGCCAGATTTTTTTCTTTGTTGTTGGTGGAGACCAAAACAGAGCTAAAAGGAGAGTGAATTTTGAGCTTGCAGCTTTACTGCGTTAGTTCAGTCTCACTGCTCTCATAGCGCTCTCAAAAGGAGAAATTTCTTTAGCTTGGCTTTTACTTCAGATGCCTCGTCATCTGTTGCCTCAGTTTTTAGTCTTAATCGTTTGTATTCATACTAGTTCTATACCTTGTGTTTAATTATTTCATTGAGTTTTATCTATTTTTAACATTTTATTTTTGTAATTTTTGGTCTTGAACAATTATATTTATTGTTGTCTGTTTTACTATTTTTGCTGTATTTTTTGTGTCTGTGCTGTTTTATCCTTGCTCTGTGAAGCACTTGTATGAATGTATGAAAGGTGCTATTTAAATAAATTGAGCTGAGCTGAGATCTGGCTATGAAAGACTAGATGAAATAGAATGATCAAAAGGCTATCACCTCGGGTGGGTGTAATATTATGAGATACCTGTCAATTAAGCCAACTTGCCCCCACTTTTAAGTGTCTTAAGACCTTAAAGACTGGTTATAATTTTGCTCTCACCAAAGTAATTGCTGAGGTTGTGACAGAACTTACAGTTTAGTCAGATAAGTTGGAGGTGAAACTGCAAGAGCTCACCCCATAAAGTCGGTGAAAGTCTCTCATTGCACAGAAGTGAGTGTGCACATCTAAAGTAGTGGAGTAGGTCAAAGTTAACCCAGGAAGATGGTCTGTAAACTGTGAAGGATGTTTACAACAGAAGGTTTGTGTACTAATTGTATAGTTCACCTTTGTTTTCTCTTCCAAATAGATTGGGCTGACCAGGTTTGACATGTCTGATAATCTGAATGCTTGTGTTTCTTGCCCATTTGGGCTTATTTCTAGTGATGCCTCTGCATTCTGAGATCTCCACAGTTATTTTATTGAGTGCAATGTTATTATAACTGTTAGAACCATTGGCCAGAGCTACAATAAAACCCAAGATGTCGCCAATTAGTGTGAGGTTTTTCAAAATGCAAGTCTTGTCAAACCTGGGCATGTAGTGTCTGAGGTGTCCCATTTAATTAGAGTTATAGAGCAGTCTTTGGTACTTTTTATTTTTTTCCAGCCCATGGATTTCTTTCCTAAAATCAAGTTGTGACTAAATCAAAGCAGATGGTGAAGCAGTTTCATTTATCTTAGAACCAAACTAATGGTGTGTTTTTGTGCAAAGTCTCTAAATGGGCCTGTTATAATGGCTAGCTAGTGCAGTGTCACAAACAAGAAGGTGCAAAGGTTCAAAGCCCAGAACTTCATTCCTGTAAGTGTACCTAGAGGCTACAGTGCCATGGCAACCAAATGGTTTCAGGGTACAGTGTCAGCTGCACATATCCTATAGTCCTTGTTATTCTTTAGTAGCCATCTGGCCCAACATGTTTTCTACTGAACAGATCCAGAGAGCTACTCCTACTAGGCTATGGATTTTCTTTTTGCTTTTAAGTGTGCTGGTGCCAAGCAAGGGAACGGTACTAGGTGACACTCCCAAGATACTCTTTAAGTGTCTGTAATGGTTTTTCTCTTTTTTTACCTCGTTTGTGTTACATGCATGTTGTTTTTTCATGTCATACAATTTAATCTCTTGAGTGACTACATACTGTAAAGCTTTTGTCTATAGTGAGGTGAAGTGAAACTAATGCTTTGGGTTCCGTCTAGGAGACATTTTTCCTAAGACATTTCTGAAAACCCGAATTAGACGGCTTGATAGATAAAATGTATTAATCCCCATGGGAAATTGCAGTGTTGCAGTTGCAAAAGGAACAATTACAATAATCTAACAGAAAAATACAATTTACAAATAAATCTGTACACATCAATATGTGCAATCCAGTAAAACATATAACATTTACAAAATTGTACCATGTAAAAAAAAAAGGTGTCCATTGTCACTCAGAGGATAAGTCTCCTCTATCATGAAGAACTTCCTGTAGCAGTCCTTATTACAGCAGAGTTGCAGGAACCTCCCAGTGAATGTGCTTTGCTGCCTGACCTCTGCAGGGAGAAACATTGTGCAGTATGCTGAGCAGTTTGTGCAACATCCTCCTCTCCACCACCACCTCCAGGAGCTCCACAACAGTCCCCAGCACAGAACCAGCCTTCCTCATCAGCTTGCTTAGCCTCTTAGTGTCACTGGCCCCGATGCTGCTGCACCAACAGATGGTTGCAAAGATCTTGCACTTGCAACAACAGACGGGTAAAAGATTTGCAACATCTTGCTGCACATGTTAAAGGACCTGCGCTTCCTCAAGAAGTAAAGTCTGCTCTGTTCCTTTCTGTAGACAGCCTCGGTGTTGCACTTCCAGTCAAGTCTGTTCTGGTCCTCCTGAAGTTCATGGCCATCCTTTGTCTTGGCCACATTCAAGAGGAGACTAAGTCAAATTCATATTGCTAAAGTGCTCTCTGCAAGGTGACTGTACTGAGTCAAAAAACATTTGTGAGGAAATAGAAACCTGTTTTTCTAGTTCAACAAGACCAACAGAGAGGTGAGTCTTCTTTAGAGAAATATAGCTGCCACCTCCCAGTTAAATACTTTTAAATATAGCAATATTCTGTGTCTGGCGCAGGTAAAAATCTAAGGGGAAAGGGAAGTAACATGTGTAGACTATGTTGCAGCACCTTCATTTGAAGGGGACAAAAAACAAACAACGCTTAACACATTGATCTTGGATCTCTACTATGAAGAAGCTTCAACAGACAAAACTTGGTGATAGATGGAATACTTTATTTCTAACTACGTGTTCAAAAGGGTAAATAGACTTAACATGCATGAATAATACATACACAATTAAACACACATAGAAGACAGATGATTTGAATGGAAATTGAAAACCTTAATTAATAGTCGGGTGATAGAGGTGGGAATACGTGATGTAAAGATAGAACCAATGAATCCTAGGTTATTAAATTATTTCTCTCTGGACTAATTTATAAAGGGGAGCCCTATCCGACATCAACTCGTATCACAGCAGCAGGTTGTATTTTGCCTACTTTCTGCCGGTTGGTTCTGATGCAGTCGTCTGACAACCAGACCTGAACTGTTGCTTTGGCTCCGGTTTCACTTCACGGCCTCCCAGCGAAGCGTCACCCACTGGAACACGGTGGTGGCAGATGGAACTGACTCAAACAGCGATGTTCTGTTGGTCTGTAGGTCACAGACGCTGTCGCAGGATCTGCTTTGAAGGTCGGCATGCGAGGGAGTTTTCAGACAGGGAGCGAAAGGATTTACTTTCTCTCTTTCGCGCCAACTTGCTTCGTGTCTTTGGTTTTATGGCCCTTTCTTTGTTCTGAAGGAATTGTGGTTGATTCTAGTCCAATTTATAAGTCTATGATTTGTTAGGCACCGTAAGTCACATTTTTCCATCACTATAATCCCATCAATAGCGATCATAACACATACTCATATCAAACAGAGTTCGCATGAAATCATCTAATACATTTGGAGGTTACACATAATTACACATTGCTGATCAAGTCAAACGATAATGTCCTATTAGACTATAAGAGTACACATCAATGCTGCTAATACACTGACACATGTTTCATAATTAGTTTGTCTTGGCATATTTGTTATCAATAATAAGCCTGTATATTTGAACGGTGCACAACTATGGCCAGTAGGAGGCACTGTGCTTCCATGGTAAAACAGGGCAATAAAATTCTCAATTGTCATGCCAAAAACATCAGAACTGGGACACTCATTCTATAAAAGACAAGGTATGCATTAGCTACATTATCACATAATTTTTTCATTTTATTATAGACTTTCTCAAACTACCACTGCTCTGCTGCAGAAAAGAAGGCTCTGCACAGGGTGGTGAAGGCTGCACAGAGGCATGTGGGGAGGAGCCTGCCAAGAACCAGACATCTACATCAGTAGATGCAGGAAATGGGCCACCAGCATCCTGAAGGACACCACCCACCCAGCACACTCTTTACCCCCCTCCCCTCAGGCAGGAGGCTGTGGAGCATCCGAAGCAGAACCACCAGACTGACAAACAGCAACTCTCGTGGTGCTCTGTAGCTCCACTGTGACCGGAATAGAAACATGCTATTTATCACATATCACATATGTAACAATCACATGTGAAAGTGAAGTGAAGTGAAGTGAAGTGAAATGTGACTTGTATGACAATAAAGAATCTTTGAATCCTTAAACTTGTCTTCATTTTGGACCTAGTTGGAATGATGTTGAATTCTTTCTGGCTTTCTAAAACTTCCGATGTGTTGTTTTCCACCGGCTTGCTTGTATTTATTTTCTCCTCCGTAATGCAATGCGTTGACTACACTGTAGTAATTTACAGGATGGGGCAGTGCTCCCACAATAAAAATAAATATCTCTGTTGATCTTAAGGAAATTACTAATCAATGCTAATAAATCTGTTCTCCCAAGAGCCTTCCCTGGCTGATGTTGTCCAGCTGAGAGCCACCACCTCCTCTACCAAGGATTACTTCCAGATGTTGCTGAGTCCGGCTCTGTGGGCCTTTGTGGTGGTGGTCATCCTGGTGTCCAGCTTGGTTCTGGTTCTCTGGTTTATCATATACAGACGGCAGACCAGCCGCAGCAGCACCTCAGGTAAGGACCTCTGACATTGATGATTTGATTTGATTTTATTCAGTTCTATTCTTTATAAATTAATTCTTCACATAAAGGTCAACATATCCCAGGATCCTCAGCAGCTGAAAAGCGTAATTCTTTAGCATTTCTTCACTTTTGTATCACATGATGGTTTAAATGCAGTTTCAGACATTGGAAATCTTGGACAAACGCAGACAAGTTGAAAATGTCTTAAATAGGATACATTTTAAACTATTGGCACTTATAATCAGCTATCTGTGACTTTATTGTGTCAGTGGGGACACCAGTTAGTCATAGTATAGTCATTTATAGATAGTCATATCAGAAACAATAATGTGTCCGGTGAAGAAATGTACCATGTAAGCTCCAGAGATAATAATTTGAGGGCTAATAATTCACCCTTCACGTCTTGGATAAAATCTTCCTTCAGTGACGTATTTTACGATAAGACAACATTTAATTTTCATCCAGTGTTGTAAGCGTGGGATCTGACATTCAGCGCGGGTATCTGAGAGTCGTGTGGAGGAAGTGGGGTTGCAGGCGGGCAGGTGATGAAGTGTGACGCTCATCACAGTAGAAACTCCACAGTTCCTGTTCTCTTCTTCTGATGCGTCCCATGGGTCAGCCCTGCTCTCTTACCAGCTATTCTGGGTTCAACGCACATCCGTTGGTTAGGCAGGACGAATTAGGCCTCCACACGACCTTGAAAACACAAACGGACAAAAATGCCTGCAGAGAGGCACTAACAGCAGAACAGCTTGCACTCTGTCACGCAAGATTGTCATCTTTCATATAGCCATATATTTCTGTGTGTATTTGCTTTGTGAAACATGTTTACACCCTGACAGTCAGTGACCAGCCTGCCTTCATATCCAGCAACTCCTTTTGAATGTTCTTTGTGCTGATGAAAGCCTAGATCAGGCTGAAAAGCCTGAGCTTCTGTGCCTTTATATGACAAATATGCTAACATGATCATGACCACGATTTGAGTCTTCTGGGATGCCCCTGTGCAGTCCCTGTTAACCCAGTTAAACAAAAAGAAATTAAAAAAACAATCTCAGGACTGAGGAGAAACTAAATTCACTTAATTAAGAGCATGCTTTTTTCCTCACTGAGTAAATTGCCTGTCAGTGGATCTTTTTATCCACAGGACAACCAGGAATGTAAAAAGCAGATAAGCAGAGTGGAGGTATTTAGCTTTGTTAGGTGTTGTGAACCACATCATTGTTTCACATGTGATGCAGTGCAGCAAACTGATGCTTGTCTTGTAATATTTAAACGTTTTTTTACACTATTCGAATAAATGTATGTGACAAAAATATGGCATTGCAAGGAAATCCTCTAATATAAGTATCTTAGGTTGTTTTTTCCCAGTATACTACATTTGCTGAGTTATATTTTGCCTCCTGTCATACAGAAACGTTATATACCGTCATATAAACAAAATATGACATGTACATATAATTACATGTAGTTAAAAAGAACAGTTCTCAAATGTCATAATGCACATTCATATACTTATTTAGCTAAATGTACGCCTATATTCAAGTATGAATGTATGATTAAAATAAAAACCCTCTACTGCATCTTGCTGCAACAGAAAGTATTTTTGACCCACACACTCTCCCATTAGTAGCTGCCTTTTAATGAAGATCACTTGTCGGAAATAAGTACAAGCATGTGCATGAATCTCTTATATAAAGATGGTTTAAATACTTTTTTTAAACATTTAAATATACCTAAATTTAGATTTTTCATTTGTTGCCACAAGGCAAAGTTGTGCAGTTAGGACAAACCTTGCACAGTTGCACAAGACTGAGATTTTCATTTCTTTGATTTATAGACCCCAATCTGTCTGTAGAGGGTTAATATGTTGGTTTACTGGATGTGTGTGGTTGCATGGTCATATTCTATACTGTATTCTGTATTGTGGGATCACAACACTTCCTGTTCTCTTTTAGCTTTCTTGACTAAAATGAACGGTGTCTGGAATTCATATCAGAGTGTTTCTATTCTTTTACACAATATGCGTCACTCAATTTGAGTTTCTGGTGATTCACTCATGTTTCTGTTGTTTATGTTGCAGAGGATGCAGAGCCGCAACAGGAACCTAAACCAGAGCAACCTTCCAAAATCTACCCACTGCCTTCAGGAACAAACAGTAATGCAGAGATGTCGCAGAGAGCTACAGGGTCCCTTTCACCCTATCCTCACATGAATCTGGGGGCCCAATCGAACTTTAAGTGGGAGGAGGACTTCACGGCTTTCAGGGGCCACCCAAAGCATGTTGGGACAGAGGTGGGTGGAGACCTGTCTACATGCATCACAATGAGGGAACACAGGGTCCCACTTCCTGCCACAGAGCTCGGTGGTACTGCGTTAGTTACAACTAAAATGTAGGGCTATGTGAGTGCGTGCATGTGTTTGTGTGTGTGCGTGTGCACATTGTGCTCAGTGTGGTGACTCCCCCACCCCCCTCTTTTTTTTAATCCAAATTTTTTTCTACCATGTTTTTATGGTTTGTAAATATTTGACTTTTCTACAGCTGTTTTCTTTTTTATTCCTTTGCACTGTTTAAAAAAAAAAAAATACAAGTTTTGTGGTGTAGACTGGTGTCCAATAATGCCATGTAAGACTGTTGCTCTGAATCTTGTGCCATATTTTAAACATCATTTAATAAAACACAAACCAAAATCATCACAGAAACATTTCTGATGATCTGAAAACAAGGTAACATTGTTGTGGTGTCAAAGAGAAATATTCTCAGATCTCTGCTATATTATGACAAGTACTAATAGTAGTTTGGATATAGTGTCACTGTCTTTGCAGCAGAAAAAAAGCTATTTACATGGTAAATAATTTTGTCAAAGTTTCTCAATCACACAGGCAACATCTAAACAGAAAACAGAAACAGAAAAAGGTTTACAGTAAAGTCAAGATTATATATTAAATTAATAAATGCAATATCATTCCTCACTATCTAGAGAAAACTGACCATGTGGTTTCTTAATAAATCTCAAAGGAGACTCTTAAACTAAAATCCATATAGTTGTGAGTTATTATTGTCCACAGCGCAGGTTGCTGCCATGTATGTTACAAATTACAAAAGCGCATGTGTCATTAAACCCATTTGAAACTTTTTTTTAAAGAAAAATCCACTTAAAACATTTCCAGGTACAATTTACTGCCATTATTTGTGGAATTTGAAAATATCTGACGTTGGCGCCCCCAAGTGGTAGTATCAAAATAAACACTGGCAGCAACTAATGAACCCCTCAGAGAGTGAGCCTCCTCAGAAAATGATACAGTTTCCTACTGTTCAAAAAGACATTAGTACTTTTTTGCAATTTTACACTTTGGTCCTTTCTTATTCCTATGAACAAAAGGTCAAATGTAATGATGCAGAGTACAACACGGCTACAGTGATGTTCTCTCAACTGTGTGAAAATGTGTCAGCACTTCTACAAACATCTTGAATGATGTATAACAATATCTGCGGCAGGCGCGTTCATCATCACACACGTCTCACTTTTAACATGCCAGCTTGTTCCACTGCTGCTCCTGAATGAACAGCTGTCCAAAGAACTCCCACAACGCCTGCTCCTTGGCCCACATTGTACGGAAAGCTCCTCTGCCATCACAGGTAGGTGCTGGGGTTGTCAGTGACAGCCAGGTGGAAGTACTCCGGCGAGCTGTCTTCGTTCAGGCTGCTGCTAGTCTCCCTCCGACGGACTTTGGTGGACATGGTCTTTTTGAAGCCCTCGCTCCCGTCTCCACGCTTCTCCAGACTGGACACGATCATCTCCGCCAGGTCTTGCTGGAGCCGTTGGAAGTTCTCCCTGAGGCATTAGAAAGAGGATGATTTTTGGATTATGGATGCAAATGTGGGAACATGCAATTATTATGTTAAAAACTAAAACATGCCCAAACACTGTCAAGTCATTTGAATTTCTTCAAAGTCATACATTAAGGTGGGTTACAATCACATGAACATGAGCTTTTTGCTTTAATCAAATACGGATCATTTTTACATGAATGTATGCATTTCATTATTATAAATTGTGTTTGTTTATTCGATTTTTTGATTTTTTAAGAATTTTATGAGGTGTCCGTGTTCACATAAGAGAGGTAGTAAATCTGGACGAGGCTGTGTTGTACTCACGCTGTTGGTGGTGTCGGCAGGTTGTATTTTCCTCCAGTCACCCCAGTTAGCCAGTATGTCATCTCCTTGCCTTTACCCTGTGGATCAGGTGTACAAACACAGACAGTCAATGAGAGTAGTAACCAGTATTCTCTGTACGGTAATGTAAATGCCTGGATAGATGAGTATATAAAAAGCCTAAGCAATCCCAGCTCACCTTCAGATACGTCTCTCCTCTTTTTTCATACTCGAACTTGCAGTCTGTCCTCTGCAGGATGTTGATGGTGGACTGACTGGCATGAATTCTCAGAGCTGGAAAGACGACATGAGAAGGAAGCATGCGAGTCAACCCCTCAGCCATCCTTAACTCTCTGAGAATTAATTGAATATGGTGACTGTGTTTAATTGTGTGTGTGAGAGTGTGTGTTGTCTCTTACGCAGGCCCGTGGACTCCATGCGGGAAGCGGTGTTGACTGTATCTCCGAAAAGACAGTAGCGAGGCATCTTGTTCCCCACCACTCCTGCTGCACACGGTCCTGCACACAAACACACACAAGCAAGCATTAATGAAAAATTTTCAGTTCATTGATAAAAAAAAAATTATTTTACTATACTATCTCTTGGTGCTCCTTTGTTGTTGTTTTTTTAACTCCTCACTTTTCTAATTTTCACACATTTCACATATTTCCCACGTTCTGCACAAAACCTTTATGATCATTTTTAACATCTATAATAATGAGAAAGGTGTTTTCTCTTTGTCTCATCATTTATATTATTTTGTATTATATAGACATCGGCAATATTTTGACAGGGAAGAAGAAAACTGCGTTAGGAGCCTTCCTCCGTTTTCTTGTAATTGAAATGTCTCGTGTGCAATTGCCACCTACAGTTTTTTTTATTACTTTATTACTTTACTTTATAACTTTCCTACATGTTCAGACATGCTTCTCATTTGAATTTAATAAGAAAAGTTGAAGTTAAAAATGTATTTTATCAACTGCTTAGTGTCAAAAGAAAATGTGGTTTTATACATTTATACATTTGATTCATCTTTATAAATCTGCCACTTCTGTGGCTGCATAATATGTTGCCTTGACGACGATTAGAGTGCTTCTTTTGTCAGCGCTGCACTTCAATGTGACAAAAGAAATCATGCATTTCTATTGTCATAAAATATACTGAATTTTGAGGGACATTTATGGGCAAGACAAAATCACTTTGAACTTCTGTTACCTGAATGAACACCGATACGGATCCACAGAGGGATGCCAGGCAGGTGCTGCAGCTGAAAAGTCCCTACAAACGCCAGGATGTCCAGGGCCATGTGGGCGATGTCCACTGCATGCCTGTCGCCGTTGCGTTTGGGCAAACCTGATGCAACCATGTACGCATCTCCTATTGTCTCAACCTGAGAGACGATGGATAAATTGCTTTATTAATTAAAAAATAAACTGATCTTTATTTAGTAAAGGTAACGGAAATAATACAATACTCAACCATACACACTACAAGCTTCGAAGTTTAAGACTATGAAGTACCTTGTAGACATCATGGTGGTCGAGGATGCTGTCAAAGTTCTTGTAGATGTCGTTGAGCATGTCGACCACCTCCATGGGCGTGCTGTAGTGGCAGAGGGTGGTGAATCCCACAATGTCGCTGAAATAGATGCTCACCTCCTCAAACAGCTCCGGTTCCACTCTCCCCGTCTCCTTCAGTGACCGCACCACCGGGCTGAGGAGACACAGGGTTCATACTGAGGTTCACTGATGGCTTCTCATACGATAAAACCTGATGTTCCATGTACACAAAAGGAATTTGACATATACATGCAGATACAGCTTTGCCTTGAGCTGTAGATCAAGTACTCGTTGCCTTTAAATGACTGATATGACCAAAAGGAAAGGAAAGGAAATTGGGGAAACTCAGTGTTTTCAACCACTTTTTTTTTTTTTTTTTGCTTAAACACAAAAAAATGTCTAAACAAAAAGCCTTCAGACATTCATAAAAAAAATAAAAGGCTATAAAGAAGGTATTTATAGCATACATGTTATCTAACAGTTGCCTATTTACACATCCAGTAGATATGGTGATATGATTTAACTCCTGTGGGACATATATAGCTCTTTAGCTGCTTAATGCTCCGCTATGTTCTCCAGCTATAGTCGCTAACTTTGTCTGAAATGGTTACGCAGATGAAAGCAGTTTGTCGGTCATAAACCCAAAAACAAATACACACTAAAAGGCTTTTTAGGACTGAGGGGGACTGCAGAGTACGAGCGACCCTTTTTACATTACATGTAGTCATTCGATCCCTTGTAAAATAAAATGGATAAAATGTCCCTGTTTTCAGCCGGACTCAGTATAAACCTACCCAGGAAGCAGCATGAAGTTGAGGTGATCAGCTCTGTCCCTCTCGGCCTTGTACAAAGAGGTTCTCTCCTCCACCAGGTGCTCCAGAGTCCTGGAGTACATCTGCAGGCGACGGATGAGGTTGTCCATGTATGTCTCAGTGGCTTGGTTGTGCAGGTTGCTGTGTCAAAGGAGAAAACACGTCTCATTACTATCACTATTTATATAATTTGATGAATTAATCAGAATAGTGCAGCAGGAATGATCTCATAGCAATGAACATAAATACGGGCAAAGGTATGTGGACTCTTTGGGCCTCTTAGTTTGAATTAATGGACACCTTAATGCTACAGTATACATGGATTTTTAACTCCAGTTTAGTCAAGTACATTTAATGTACAGTGTACAGCCCCAAATCACACATTTTAGACAATAGTGTGCTTCTAACTCTGTGGAAACCGTTAGGAGAAGGCTCTTTCCTGTTTCAACATGACACCAATGAAAACATGACCTTATTTTGCCATGTTGGTGTGGAAGAACTTGACTGGCCTGTATTATCACACATGGGTGTAATGTTGTGGCGTCCACATACATTTGGCCATGTAGTGTGTAAATGAATGTGTGGTGTTGACGTACCTGAAAATCTTACCCAGAGTTAACTCTATTCTCTTAAAATCCGGCCTCCGTTCTGGGTCTTCATCCCAGCAGTTTTTTATCAGGATGTACAGCTGACAAAGAGGGAGAGTGTGTTTGACCTTCTATATTCAAGCAGCTTTTAAACCTTAACACTCAGAGTGTCTTGCTTTAACAGCACATGTCCTCCACAGTGTTTGGTTGCTCTCTTACCTCGATCTCCCTCTCTGATGTCCCGTCAAAGTTGAGGTCCGGTCTGAAGACGTTCATCCCACTGGGATACTGCACTCTGTAGATCTTCTCTGAGGGATTGGATGACATTAAGATAATAAAGGCGAGCAGGACTTCTAGCTGAGAATGATCACTGAGTCAAATCTCAGTGTGAACAGTTGAACTTACACTGTACTCAAACAACTAAAGTAATGGCTCAAATATCTAAACTCACTGATTTTGAAATAATCAATCCATGTATATTAACACACAACAATCCAGTTTTCTAAAGGAATTCATTATTCATACATAAAGCTCCTCTTTAAATGACAAAGAAGTTTGAATAAAGAAGACAGATTAAGTTTTTTTGTTTATCACAGTTTAAATGCGTGCCCAATCCCCCAGCGTACCTGAAGGATTAGAGCAGCTCTGCGTATAGAACGGGGTCCGCCTCATGATGATCTCATGAGCAATGATGGCATAGCTGTAGACATCGCCTTTCTGAGACACCCCATCTTTACGAAGATGCTCCGGGGCCGTCCAGACATCTGAGAGGAGAGGAGGGGAGAGGAGAGGAGAGGGGAGGAGAGGAGAGGAGAGGGGAGGAGAGGGGAGGGGAGGGGCAGGTAAGTCGCGGGTATTCTCAGTGGTTAGATCAATAATTGACCTCAGTGACGAGGCAAAGCTCAGTCTCACCTCTGCCTGGCCTCAGGATGGTGTGACAGCCAAAGTCAGTGATCTTGACCACCATGCGGTTGTCAACCACACAGTTGGTGGACTTGAGGCGACCGTGGACCTCAATGTTGCTGGAGTGGAGATATGACATGCCCTGTAAAAGATATAAAGCAGGACTAGTGAGTAATGAATGCTTGATATGCGTTATATCATCCTTTTGTCCTTGTAATATACTCTAAGTGAGTTAAGTTGAGTAAAATACACAGAGAAATTGATTTAAAACATATAGTAAACAATAAATCAGACCATGTTGATACTCCAACATTTACATAAATATAAGAAAAAGAAATCCTGGAATTTATATTGTTTTGCTCATTTGGTCCTTCATAGACAAATAGTTAAATTAGTATTGTAGGCTATGAAGAAATTACTTTAAACACTTTTGTTTTGTTTGTAACACAAACAATACCTTTGCTATGTCATACATGACTGATATCTTAAACTCCATGTCCATGAAGGTTTCGTCTGGATATGAGATCCTGTCGTTCAAAATGTACTAGGAGGAAAAACAGATAAAAAGTTTATATTTTATTAATTAGTCTGTGTGTGTGTGATTACTCTACACACTGTTAGTGCTCTTTAAAATGTGCATCCATGACTTATCAAATGAACAAAGAAATCATTGTGCAAAGAAACAAGGCCCCTGAGCTCTGTCATCAATAACACGTTTGCCTGGACTTTAGTCATGTAACATATCAACGTTGCACCAGAAGTGGGCAGTGTAACATGCACATAACATTTAACTTTAACTTTATTTTTTACGTCAAAAAGGGTAAGATTGGGAACTAAACAACAATTATTATGACAAAAAGAAAGGTCTCTGTAGATGCATCTCAGTCAGCCAGGTTGTAGAACGCAAAAGGAAAAAAACTATATGACCGGAAATCACATAGAGAGGTTTTATACCTTCACTGAGGCTGCAAAGTTCTCAAATTTTCTTTGCATGTGCACCACATTACACACAGTTATAAGACTGGGACACATGTTCCAAGTAGGTTCATGATAAAATAGTGAATCTCACAATGTGGATCTGCATAAAGGAATGAATCACTTAATCACATTTAACTGAAATCTGGGAACATATTTTGGAGATCCTAACAAAAACATATCCTCCCTGGAGGTTTGCATATTTCAATGTCTAAAAGCTACAAATCTCATATGCAGCGACGGTGTGAGTGATGGTCTGCTCTTACCCTGAGGGAGCCCCTCTGACAGAGCTCAAACACCCCAAACACACCGTACTCAAACTTCACGGTGCCGTAGAACTTGGTCAGGTTGTAGTAATCGACACGCAACAGCTGAAACATGAAGACATGGAGGCGAGGAGGAAGTGACAGGAAGGGTTAAAAAAGGATTGGACAACACACTTTCATTCATTCACAATCTTTTAGATGTATCACAAAGACAAAGCACAAAGCCTTATGTTTTGGCAGGAAGATTCATTTTTTTATGTGCTAACAAAGCCAGAAATATCTTTCAAGGACGGGGAAATCCTAAATTGACAGAAAGTTAGAATGTGACATTTTCAAACAAGTACAGCATCATCTATCACCATAGAAGCATTATGTTGGGAAAGGCTTATGTAAATTTAACAGGAAAGAAAATTGAATGAGGAGCTAAAAGAGGAAAGAAAGATGAAGGTAGGTCCATCAAAACTGCAATGTCAGTTTGTGATTCTTCAGGCAATAAACTGTGAAGCACTGCAAAAAAAGACAGAAAGGCTCATTTAAATGTACCCACAGTAAGTTAAAGAGTAGAGAGGAGAGTGGACATGACAAAGGAGTCAAATAGCTCTAATGTGAAAGAACAGAGGTCTCTTACAGTGTTGAGCTCAATCCTCTGGTCCTCGGTGAAGTCTCCGTCCGCTTGCTTCAGCTCTTTCAAGATTACAGGCTGAAGAACACATTTAAGCACTGAGTGAAAATACTTCTTTTTGATCTTTTTTACGACTAAATAGTGATCTATTTAAATCTGAGTGTTGGTACCTTCTTGTCATAGCAGCCTCTGTGACGGAAGTATATGCTGTCCTTCCTCTTATCTTCATCAATCTGTTACACACACACACACACACACACACACACTTAACTGATTTCAGTTTACCGTATAGCATTATTAAAAAGAAAGTACTGGACTCCTGCAAAGCCTTGTAGATGCAAGACAAAGGTCTGTGACAAAACATTTTTACATTTAATTTGTGGCCTTATTTCATTTCATGTTTTTACCTCATCTAATTCAATGCAGTCTCATTTCTCATATCATCTCATCACATCATCTTGTCTCATATAGCTGCTTCTTCACCAGCCCTTATAATTTAACATGTGGGAAACAGGTGATCGATGAGGCTGTTTACCTTCAGAGAGACCTCCTTCTCATCCAGCGGACCAATCAGATGCGGGTTGATGTGAGACCACTTCTTCTGCATGAGACGCTCTTTCCTGTTCTGCCTGACATTATTCACACACATACAGTATCCATAAAGAACACATATTTGTGTGATGACTCGTCCAATCACATGACACACTGACCAAATGTGAACCTCGAGGAAGAGGTGATTCTTCTGGTCTTTAGGTTTCCTGAGCTCCTTTTAAAATCCCATCTCATAGTCAGCTTTACTGAGGCTAAAATGCTATATGTTGCATGTCTGCTGTTTACCTGTAGAAGATAAGAGCGATGGCTGTCACCACGACAACACTGAGGCTCAGAACGATCACGATCACGTCCTGGATATTTAAGCCTGGAAGCGCACACACAGTGACAAAGCATTTACAGCCTTATCAGGAATCAAGTCCATTAAATCACACTATATTTCTGAACCACATCTTTAGACTTTAATGACATCTTGTGTTCTGTAAGCTTCTCAACCTTGTGTCAGGGACTCGACCTGGAGTCGCTTGACATCTCAAACACTCACACAAGCAAAATCTAATGCTGTGAGGTCATGAGACAATTGGGACCTAAAGTTAGAGTCACAGAGCAGAGAGAGATACTTTGCTGTATGGTGTTAACAGTCTAAAGGCTACAGTGAAGCACCACATCACCATCCACACATCCTCAACACCATCAGTGTGCATTACCATTTGAATTTTCTGGCACGTCACGAGGCAGGTGACCCCCTCTCCAGGGCAGGGCGGGGTTTTTGTCCATCACTATGGTTTTATTTTGTGATGTATCAAACACTAACAAGGTTTCGTACTGGAGAGAGACAGAGGAAAAGCATTAAAACAAATGTTCACATTGACCGTGTTAGCTGCTGAGTGGACAGTAGACTCACCTTGCCAGTGACAGCTGATGTGTAAAGCATAGAGAAGTTAACATCTCTGTCACCGTACTCATCAAGCACATAGTGTCCTCCCATACCTGCTGGACGCAAGCACACACACAAACACACTCAGCAAAGAAAGAAATGTTCATTTCCTAGAAATAAAATAATAATAGTGTAATTGCATTAAAGTTAGATGAGCTACAAAATGTTTATTGCAGAATGAGTCAAAATACCTGCAAACACCTTTACAATTTAAACTATAAACATTAAAATGTTCATGACCAGTAACATAAAGCTACAATAATTATGACGACGTTGCCCTCTGTCTTGTGCTCAGATGTGTTTTTCTGCTGCAGTTAAACAGGTCATTGCTCTAACTTGTAACATTTGTGTTGGAGCATAAAAGTTTTACTAAGCAGTCTGACTGATCCATCACTACACCCATGCAGACTGTGCCCCCCTGACCTATAACACCTGATGATGTCTGGGTTTGCTTAATGTTGATTAAACTTCTTTTGCACTGTTACTCTGCCTCCCATTGTGTTGCTAACCTTGAGATGTCACTGATCATACGCACCGCCAAAGGAGGAGTTTCCAAACGGGTTGTAACTCAGAGGCACATCATAGGAATCCTTTGTGCGTCGCTGACTGATCTTCCACTCTCTGAGCACTTTGCCAAACAGCAGAGCCCCATCATGATACCCAGCCACATAGTGATTTATCTGCCCATTAGATAGAATAATAGACAAAGGGAGTCAAAGAGTTATGCCAGACCTGTTTCCCTACACAGTCTTGTTTTTGGTGTTTAAGTTGCTGCTCACCGTGTTGTTGTATGTTGAGTTTGATCCATAGTCATAGTTCCTTTGCGGCAAAGTAATAACTAGTACGTCCTTCATAAACTCACTGGATGTTGTGTTGGCATAATACTCAGGGCTGCAGGAAGGTAAAGGGTGTTACTTCTACACACTCAAAATGTCACATCTCAGGTTTTACAGTATATTCAGATTTTTTGTTTCACACTTAAATAACTTATGAAGCTTCATTGTTACACTGTAAGGACAAAATAGTAATCATACAGAGGCTTACTTGTAAATATCGAGGAGAATGAACATGATGTCCTCATGAATCTCGCCCACCTTCCCCTTTATTGAAACAATGTCATCAGGGTTCCCACATAGGATGAAAACTGAAATAAATGAATCAGATTCACTATAACAGGAAAGGAAATGTCTTTTCAAGCACTGGTTACAGTATTTTAGTGTTACTATATACATCATAGGTCTGGTACACATTGACTTTCCATGCTGGAGCTAGCATGTAGGCTGCTGTATATTAAAAACACCAGCAACAAACTCATTTTAAAGTGAATCTCTGTATATTTCACTATAAAAAGTGAACAAGTGATGACCAACTTGCTTTACCATGATAGGGAATGTGTTATTCTATCAGCCAAACTGAGCTATTGTCAAACAAAGCAACAGAAGTTGGTAGAATAAGACTAAGAGTCTACCGGCATGCTAGCAACTCTGTGAGGCTGTACTTTGGTACTTTGTGCTAAATGCTAACATCATCAAACTCAGTTTTGACCTGATGATGGAGCTGGTTAAAAAGCTTAACCTAAAATTCCTCCGCGAGTGGGACATTTCTGTGTGTACCAAATGTATAGTGGTACTAAAGAGTCAGGGGACAACCAAAGTCAGTAGTATTCATCCTTTGGGAACCATGAATGCCTGTACAAAATTTGACTGCAAACCATTCAGAAGTTGTTGAGATATTTCAGTCTGGGTGGACCGATGAACACACCAACAGACCGACATTGCCATTCCTAGAGCCATGCCACTAACAGGATTAAAAACTGTACATTTTAAGTACTCCACTACTGCTGTCCAAATATAATGTACATCCTGTTTTGGCACAAACCCCCTTCGTATTTTACATTCTGACATTGTTTCCTGTTTGCTCCATGTGCGCTAATGTTGTGGTGTCTATATTAGTTGATGTTTTCCAGGTCAACATAGTCATTTGGTTGGCCAAGCTTTGTTGGAGTGAGATGTAGCTCAAACACACTAAAAAATACTCACTGTTGCTCTGTCTGTTCTTAGAGGAAATGGCGTTCTTCAGCTCATCCTCCCCACGCAGCATCTCTCTGTGTGTGCTTGTGGCAAAGCTGGCAGAGGGTGCTTCCAATGCGTTGATGTACCTGTGGCAAAAGCAAGAAGATGAAAAAAAAGTGGTACATGCTGGAGCACTGAATGAAACTAAAGATGTCACTTGGGAGAACTGCAGCCTGTGTGGTCTCACCAGAAGCAGTCCTCAGTTGCGTTGCTGGACTTCTTGTAGACATAGACCTGCTCCCAAGCACTCTTAAATGACAAGACTTCCTTCATAAAGTTGAGGAATAAGTCTGAGATCTTGCGTGCTGGAGGCAGAATTCGGGTCAGTTTGGGCTTATAGTCACACGAGAGGCCGAAGCTCCCAGCAGAGATGACAGGAATGCTCAGGCTCAGGCCAATTTCATCACTGAGGCAGAAAACAGGGGGTGAAAAGTCTTAAGTCTGTCAGTTGTTTAGTGGTATACAATTATAGAGAAACAGAGTCATACTCACTCCACTAACTGAAAGGTGGCATACGTGCAGGAAGGCCCCAGCATGACACATCCAACTTCACCGTTATTCTGCAGAAAGACACAGTACCTGTAGTTATTCGGTCAACACAGAGGCCACTGAACTCACAGTATTATCACTGCCAGGGTTCAGATAGCATACTTAAAGAGGAAACTGCTTTTTTATAATAATATGTCATCACTGGTCTGTGATTTCAGTGACTTCATGTAGTCATGTCATGATTAAGTGCTGCAGTTAACCTTTTCCTTAACCTCTTGTCTAGTTCTTCTTCGGTTTGTGTTTTTCTACATTAACCAGAAAGCATTTTGACAAACCCCTGTAAACCTAAACCTCAGTACCAGAGCTACAATAGGGGCAATAGCTGAGTTTGTACCCACTAGAATACAGCATCCAGTGGCTGCATTACATGTTGGTCTATTCAGGCTGCTAGGGCAGGTTGGTACTGTTGAGCACAACAAGTACTTGGGTACTTGTAAGGTTGTCCACATGATCAACAGACTGCACTGCAGGACCAACACTGACGTTGTGTACAAGAATGGTTTGAGCAGACTCTATTTTCTGAGGAAGCTCAGAAGCTTTTAATGTATGCAACAAGATGCTGTAGATCTTCTAAACGTTTGTGGTCGTGAGTGCCATGTACTGTGCTGTGGTCGGCTGGGGGAGCAGCATCAGTGCCACAGAGGCCAGCAGGATCAATAAACTCATTCCCAAGGCTGGGACTATCATTGGTGAAAACCTGGAGACGTTTGAGTCGGTGAGAAGCAGGAGGTCACTAAACAAACTGCTCTCCGTCATGGACGATCCATCCCACCGCCAACATGACACACTTCAGATACAGCAGAGCTCAATTCCCAACAGACTCATTCAGCTGCGCTGTCATAAAGAACGTTTTTAGAAATAATTTCTACTGTTCACCATAACTCTGCACGACAGCTCACCTCTGTGTGACAGGTGAACACACTGTTACACAATCATCTCCACATACTGATTATATTATACATTATATATATATATATATTATTCACTGTCTTTGTTGCACACCTTATTGCTCTTTTCTTATTTTCTTTTATTTCCTATTATTATTAATTATTATTATTATTATTATTATTATTAATAAATCTAATATTTTATTTGATATTTTCTATTAATTTTTTATAGATT
>JAVQJD010088411.1:0-24697 GCA_036023655.1 Nannoperca australis | reverse complement strand
GCATCTAATGATGCATCAACACACACACACACACACACACACACACACTCACACACACACACACACACACACACACACACACACACACACACACACACAGTACAGTATTCATTTCTATGATTCAAGTTAGTTGAGTGCACTAGTCAGGTCAAGTCGCATTTCGTCACTACACCCGAGCAACCACAGAAGACGCTCAAGTGTGTGTTGTGTGTGTGTGTGTGTGTGTGTGTGTGTGTGTGTGTGTGTGTGTCAGTGGGCTTGAATAAGCAAATGGAAATCCACAGGCATTCCAGGGCTGTTTTTATTACACGCTCCCATGATCACACTGACACACAGGTCTCTCTGGTCTTATCTATACTGCTGGAAGGGGCTCCCTCTGTTCAAAGTCCACCATAGTTTCCCTATAATAACTCTTCAAAGAGAGAGTGTGTGTGTATGTGTGTGCCTGACTTCCGGTACATGACCTTAAAACTATAGCTTTTCACAGCAGCAGCAGCAGCAGCAGCTAAGCAGGTGTCCTTTGTTAGGCCTAATCCTCACAAACCTCTTTCAAAACCGACCTGATATTTACTTTTCTCCCTCTTACTGAGAGACTTTGACGTCAGTGTGGCGGAGATACTGACAAGGCTGAAGTGTATATTTCACAGCGATTCATTCTGGTGACTGCGTTTATGGCCTGTATCTGTTTCACTCACAGAAAATTTATGATATTGTCTCCCCGCCGCTCCTCTTCTTCTTTTTCTTCTTCGCAACTCTCTCCACCCGACTTTCCATACTCTAAAAAAACCTCTCACCTCCCACCTCCTTATCTGTTCCCCCTGCCTCCTCTCTGCTTCCCTCCCCCTTGTATTGTCCTTTATCTCCTTTCTTTAAACGCCCCTTTTCTCCCCCCCGAGCACAAGTTGTCTTGCAAGGAGTTGCACCGTTACTTTTCTACATCCCCTAGTTATGTCATACCCTCTGTCTGCAGCCCTGGGGCCTTCTGTCAATCAACAGGCCTATAAAACAGCCCTCATCCGACCATGCCCACTTTCCATGAGCCCATGGACATGTACAAATGGCCACTGTGCTGTTTTTCTTTTCTGCATGTTCTTTAGTAGTACGTTGTAAGTTGCTGTAGTTGCATGTCTAATTTCAGGTGAAGAGATGAGGCAGCATTTGCATTAGCTAGCATGTCTAAAATAGGCTGTTGGCTTTATATAACGCTGCAGCCTCATCCAGCAGCTTGTCGGGTCTGTTTATCTTACTATATTTATGTTACTGGGTGTTTCTAGTGTCTGATTCACTCATCAGTCAGTGGGGTCTGAAGCAGCTGCGAGTGCTGTCCTTGGACAAACGTCTTAGCAAATGCTGTTTAATACATTTGGACTATAAAACACTGAGTACATTTTAAATGATGTGCAAATGCTTCTTTTAAAATGTGTTCAGTAAGTCAGTTTTTGTCTGCTAAAGTTTGTGGGTTGTGTGTGTATCTGTCAGTCTATTGTTCATAGGAGTGTGTGTTTGTGTGTGTGGATGAATAGTACATTACAGTGAGGTATGGGGTGGGTTATGTAACTGGAGCTGGTGGGGCTGATGGAAGAACAGAGTAATGCGTAAGGGCGGACATACAGTACAGTACAGTCTTTGCTGTGACATGTTGGGACAAGAGAATGCCACCTCTTGTTAATCTGCATGTCCGCTCCACAACTCATCAATAAGGCTCTTTGACAGAGACACAGATACACTGTATATCCTTCGTCAACCTATCGCTCACTCAGTTGACCCCTAAACCCCGGAGCGCTCTCTTCTGCCTCCCACCTCCATTAGATAAAACAAAACATCCATTCAAAAACTCCAACATACTGAGTATAATATTTTTAGAAATAGCATCCAGCCCATGTTTCTTTAATAACATGTAGGAGGGTTCTGTTTTTCTTTGGTTTCTGTTCCACAAGCTATTATAATGCTCATTGTCACTACGGTTAGCTGCATGATCGGCGCTTGTATCCTTTTAGATAACAGATCGTGATCCAGTTTAGTACAATAAAGACACGCTGTTGTTCACACAGGCCCAGGTGGAACAGCAGACAGACGCCCCGATGACAACACTGTTTAAACAGATGTCAGGTGTCACTTAGACTCAGGTTTTCTGTGGCTCAACCTTAACTCACTCAGCGGCAACGGGATACTAATAACAATCAGGTTACTATGGCATTTGATATACTACAATGTAAAAACTGATTTCATGCATCACTTTGCTTGTGCAGTAGAGTTATAAAATATCAAGTGTTAGCCCATGTCAGCATGCACTCATGCATGTTTTTTTGCGTAGCGTGATATGTACTGCAGTTTTAAATCCGTCAGGATTTTGCTGTCTGACTGTGCCACATTTCCACTGTGTGTCTCTGTGTGTAGTTACATGAGCAGATTTCAGCAGGGAGATTGGCCTGCCAGTATAGAGCGAGTCTATCTAAAGGCCCGCCGAGACATCTGCAGCAGCTGGTCAATGCAGTCACCAGCTCATTTTAGGCTAGACAGCAGGGTGTCCAAATGAGAGAGAAGGAATAGACAGAATAAGAATAAGTGTGTTTCTTCTCAGTGAATGACAGGGGAGATATGAGGTAAGTGGAGATGGTAACCTACTGTTAAGGCAAACAGGGAAATGAGTATGAGTATGTAATGAGATAGTGAATGAGCTGCAAACTACATAATTCATTATAATTAAGCAAACAGAAATGACAGGAAGTCTGGTAACTTTTTTGTTTTAAAAAAAATTTCAATAAAAAAAAAATTTTAATCAAAGAGATCAGAAGACGTGCAGTGGTCAGACATGACAGGCTGCTGAAACAACCCTTGAAATGACTACTAATTTGCAGCAGCATTTTGAGGGAGATGTATATGGATTATATTTTTGTCAATGTCAAAGTTATAATCCTTAAGATTTCTCTTTTATGTTATCATGACATCACGTGTCCACTTAATTAACACTTAATCAAAACTCCAGTCTTTCCCCAACTGCCTTCCTATCAGTCGAGTGCAGTACAAAAGCGTAGCAATTCCTTTATTGGAAAAAACATTCACTGAACAAAAAATATCATTAAATAAAAAATCAGTAGTATATAAGCCTACATTTCCAAGAGAAAGAGCTGGTTGATGTATGGGAGATGTACTTTAATAAACCTCTCACATAAACTGCAAGAACATACAATTTCAATGGCAATACAGTAGTCATCAGACATCATTTTAAATTTACCACAACTATGTCCAAGGACGGACATAATGGTAGGTTGGCGGAGAAGACAGAATTACTCAAATTCAGATAAAACCAGAACAAGAGGGAAAGAGAGGGAAATAGAGAGAACGCTAAAGAATTTGGGGATTTAAAAGAATGTAGTGAATGATTTATGATTGAAGAGCAGTTGTTCATGCTGGGTTGAAGAAGGCAGAGTCGTGAATGAGCCGCGACATTAGCTGGCCTGAGGGACTTTCCCCTGCTCTTCACTCAAGCAAGTGACAGGCATCTACTGTGTGTGACAGCAGAGATAAACACTGTAAAACTACCCCATGCTCACACTGCTCCCGTTTCAGCTGCTATTCTGAAAAAAGAGAGGAGGAGTGTGCATTTGTAGGTTTTTATTCCATGACGGACAGGAAAATGTACAGGTAACAGGTCCAAACGTGGTGAGTGTCAGCAGTCATCAGCGTCAGTCAGTCTGGGAAATCTGAATGACAGATACAATACTGTATATACTGCTGGCTGTCTAATCCAGGGCTCATCCCCTCTGAGACACACTGTAATACTCATATTCAGATTCTGTGTCAGTGTACCAGATTTATGTTAGACGCATCACCACTAACTCCCACACACGCCCCGGTCTTTAGCACATAGAAACACAGAAGCACCCACATTATGCTCATTCACATATACCCCCCACACACACTCACACACACACACACACACACACACACACAGAGGCATGCACTGGTTGACACAGAGAGTGGTTGTTCCTCCAAGTCCTCCTTCGGTCCGGCAGCTCTGAGACGCCATGGGTCTATATTTCAAAGACCAAGGTCAGAGTGGCTTGCATTCGACCAGGAAGTTACACAGTAATGAGACCAATTAGGAGGCTGCCGCAAGGAGGTATTCAATCTCTCTCTTTCTCTGTCTCCCCCTCTCTGTCTCAAATCCCACCAGGAATAAAGCCTCACTTTGTCCTCAGAGATGATTCACATTTTTACTAAAAACCTTAAAAACAATAAATACAGCATATCTTTGAATCTGGCTGTTGGCTACCGCTGCCATATGACTCTTTTCCCACAGCCGGGCACCGCTTTCCATTTACCCCCTCATTTCTTCTCACATCACACTCCCTCACTGTCAGTTCTGCTCAGTTTCTACCAGACCTTCTGTATCTCATTCTGTCCCTCCCTCCCTTCTTGTCTCTCTGTAGCTCACTCCCATCAGCCCAGTGTACCTTATAAAAGATAACACACACACACACACACACACACACACACACATGCATGGTTTGATTCCCACAGTGGCGAGTAAGATGTCTCCATTAACAAATGTGTTCAACCTTGACTGACACAATGAACCTCTGTGTACTCACTTCATCAGCCAGAGATAAAAAATATCAGCAAAATAAACTACGCCTTTCTATGCTGCTTCACAGCTTCACCCCATCGCCACCAGTGTCAAGGTCCCATCTATGGCCCCGTGGGTAGATCTCTGATTGGCTGATATTTCTAAGGCTCTATACGTCTCTCTAATCGACCGGGTTATTGCCAAAGTCTTTATCAAATAAAGCTTCTGCATTAATGTTAACTAGTACTTTTCCTTCTTAAAGTAGCTATAATTGTCCAATAATTGAATGAAGAAAAAAGTAAAATACCCCTGAATTGTCGTGAAATAGAAGTATAAAGTATCATATAGTTGAAATTAAGTACCTCAGCAAAGTACTTAAGAAAAGTACTTCAGTAAATGTACTTAGTTACTTTCCATCACTGTTTTCTGGCAGTTCAGCTGCCCATATTTTCAAACATGAATGTATGCGCGCACAGTCAACTTTGAGGAAGTTTCATAATGAGAACTCATGCACCAAACTAAACCACTGAACTGGTCAATTTTTCATTTACCAGAACAACACATATTATTAAACTGTAGGTACTTAGACTTAGTGAAATCCTGCAGCGGGTCTTTGTTCTCATTCTTCTGGTGGTGAAAGCAGCTTTGCTGCTGACACACACCAGACGTCATGACCCCTTTCTCAACGTGTCCAAACCCTCTCCCTGTTCTTAACAACTCAGCTCTTCCTGATGTTTTGTTGGCTGACGCTCTGCAGACCAACAAAGAAAAGAATCAACAGTCCAAACTGAAAAGGAATCGGACAAAAACACCTCAATCAAAAGCATCAAAGCCATTTTCTGGGATGAATAGAGAAGCTTGGATGGTGGTTTGACTACCTTTCAGGGGTGAACTCTGAGAAAAGCCGTAGCTAAATACAGAGACAAAAGCAAATGGGTGATGTCGATTCATATTGCTCAGTGGCATCACAAATAGTGAGTTTGTTCTTATAAACTTTACTGGCAGTGACTAGATACATTCATAATGTCAAGTGGAAGAAGGAAAGGACAAAGAAACGGTGGAAGGTGATACTGAAAAGAATGGAAAGCAGTAATGTAGGGGTGTGAGTTTATGTTCTAATACACAAAGAGGATAAAGGTTTGTTAGAAATAAAGAAGGACCTGGAGAAATGTTACTTCAAAAGAATTTTGGTATCATTTTGTATAGCAAAACTACTCACTTTAGTGAATCAATGCTGGATAAACGAGTATATAGTATACATAACTGAAACCGTGAATTACATGTCTTGTAACAATTGTCCAACTTGCAGTCACTTGAAGCCTGCTTTAGATCCGAAATCCATCACAGTTAACATCATGTTTGTCTTCTGTCAAAGATACATTATCATTCCTTGGTAGTACAATGCATGGATTTCACATCAATCATTTTCAACTGCTGAACCACGTAATGATAACATAACTTTGACCAAAATAACAGGACACTTTGTTATTTGTGACAAGTTACTTAACAAGTAACATCTGAAAATGAATAATATAATAATGGCTTCCTGAAAGGTAGGAGAACGACGGTCAGGAAGCAAAAACAATCTGTTTAATGATCATCAGTGTTTTATATATAATTGATGTAAACACAGATTGATCTTTCAGCACTTATCTGGACCTCTTGCATCTTGTTGTCAGGTCTTGCCTCCACCCTGCCAGTCTCAGATCAGGTTGGTCCAGACATTTAGTCTGGACAGTGTCTGGGGTCAAGGCCCTCCTGCAGAGCTCCTCTCATAGGTCAAATCCTGTCCGAAGGGGGAGAAAGAGGGGGCTCCTCTTACCGTGGGAGGTGGGAGGCTGGAGGTCGGAGGTCAGGGCTGCTTTCTCAGGTTTCAAAGCTTGCTGGGGGCTGAGGTCGCAGGGTCACGTGGGTAGTTGGGCTCTAGTTAGGGCTGCTGTGTCTTTGTGGGATCACAGTAATGGCTTCCGCAATTAAACACAAAAAATGGAAGCATTTATATCCTCTGGTGAAAGAGGGGGACAGTGGTCGTCATGGTAACTGCTGTTTCGGCCAATCATGTGATCTGTCTCTGGGTGCTCGTTGCCTGCTGTGCGGGGGAGCACGTGCTACAACAGCGATTTTAGTGTGCGTTGTGTTGTTACTGTGGGATTACTGAGCAATCAATCATTGTGGGCAGCTCTGCTTTTGACTTCAGTGGACAAACACAGTCTCAGTGTGAGTTCACTGTCTGGAATAACTAGGACTGGCAGATTCAGGAGTGTGTTCGTGTGTGTGTGTGAGAGGTTTTGGAGGATGGACTGGTAAGTTTATAGAAGAGTGTGACTAGGAAGTATAGGACAACAGAGATTAATTAAGACGTATGCTAAGAGGAAGAAATAGATGAGTGTGTTAAGAAAAATGGAAAAAGAATATGAGCAGACCCTGAAAATTGAAAAAACTGTGAAGTGGAGAACAAAAAAGACATGAAAAAGAGGGACTGGGAGGGCAGAGAGAGCAGAAGGTAAAGGTCATTCTGCTGGCCAAGGTCTGAAGAATAAGACATTGTTTTTTTCTTTTTCGATCGGGCAAAGTTAATGCAGATATTCAGAAGTGGGATGAAGGGCAACTCTAGGAAAGAAAGCTGAGTTTGGCGGTGGGGGTTGGAAATGGGAGTGAGTGTGGGTGTGGGTGTGGACGAAACAAAAGAAGATAAGAGAAAGATTGCCAAGAGTGAGGAAGATAAAGAGGGTGAGAGAGAGTGCAGAAGAGCACAAATCAAAGAAACTGCAACAAAATGTACAAAAAGAAAAAAGCAGGGAAGAACAAAAAGTACGTCAGAAGTACAAGTTGAACCCTGTTGTTTTCCAGTGAGCTGTAAAATTGCTCCACTGTACAAGGACGGGGAAGTGGAGCACTTCTGCAGGTGTTATCTCGGTTACAGATAAAGCGCTTCATGCACAGCGTGGCGTGAGTCGAGAAGCTGAGCATCATAGGGAGAGAGGGACACGCTTACATAACTGGCCCCGTAACTGCCAACATCTGGCTTGATCGGGGCTTGCAGCGCTCAAGCCTCTATAGGTTCAGATCCAGATTTCATGTGTCTGTCAGTAAGTACATTAGAGCAGAGAGGAGAACAGCGAGTCCCTGGCAATGAGAGGCTCTGTTTCCTGTCAAGATGCATCTTCTCAGACTGAGCAGGAGAGCATATGTGCTGGTTAAGAGCCAAGGACAGAGAAAGAGAGCACAATACCTTCAGTTCACTGACCCAATTATTTATTTCACAAGGCTTCAAAGAAATGATGAGGCAATGTAACACTTATTAAAATATATCAACATGAGGTAAACTGTAAATCTTCATTGCGCTGTTGCAACATGATGAAATGAGGAAACCTGGAGGAACTGCAAACGTGTTCCCACTAGATATACAAATATTACTGCGAATATTTATTATTTAATATATTTATTTATAATGTGTAATTTACTTCTGTTCATTTGCAGACTGAAATTGTTATAAATCACTGTTGCACAAACAAAAGTGTTCTGATCTTTATTCATACCATAAAGTACATGTGAGTAGTGGAGACAAATTAATGCTATTCCAATATATGTGTGTGTGTGTGTGAGTCTCACCATATCAAATATCACAATAATGTCAAACTATTTCCTCTTTTGCTACAAATGGACAAGAGTCTGATTCCTAGAGTAGCTAGATGTCAGTTGAACACATTTGTTGTGAAACAACCGATGTTGTCTTTTTTTCCTCGGAGGACAGTGTCAACATGCTGTGTGGAACAAAATTATCTATGTTTACTTTCGCAACAAGAAACACTGTGGTCCGTCGGTCCTGGTGAGATGGTCTGACCACTAATGAGTCACAGAGGCAGGTAAATAATCAGCTTCCACCTCTGACACGATCAGTGATCACGAAACCTGTGGACTGACTTCATGGCATTTGTGTACTCTGGGAATAAAACTGCACTTTTGTTGATGATGTCAATTCTGCACGGATGTCAGGTTGTGTGGTCGATATTAGGACCAGTGAGTCACTCGTATGTTATCTGGGGTGTCTTTGTCCTGTGTAAATCAGTCAAACCGAAGGCTGTTGGATTTGTAGTCCAAATAGTGGTAAACCACAGGACGACATCAAGGCCACGGAAAACCGGGCATAAATGTCTGTGTATCCATACGGACGCAAGAACACATACACACGTACGCAAGCGCGTGCGCATAAACACACACACACCCTACACCCTTATCTGTCCCATATGAGAGATCAAAGCGCTGCATGCTGTCAGCAGTCAAACAGGGAATGAGGGAACGCCAACTAAATAAAC
The DNA here is from genome assembly GCA_036023655.1 of Nannoperca australis. Classification (NCBI taxonomy): domain Eukaryota; kingdom Metazoa; phylum Chordata; class Actinopteri; order Centrarchiformes; family Percichthyidae; genus Nannoperca; species Nannoperca australis. The sequence goes on along the minus strand of JAVQJD010088411.1, from coordinate 15,811 downwards.
TGATAAAGAGAGAGCTAGTGATAGAGGCAAAAGAAAGAAAGGGGAAGCACAGGGTGAACGATTTAACAAGAACAAAGTAGAGAGAGAAACTGAAGAAAATATTCACATATGTCCCAGAATAAATGAGGTCAATACACCAACGAGCCATTTCTACACAGAGAACAATGTATGTCTCTGGAGGCCAATCAGATAACATCAGCCAAGTGGGCTGCAGCTGTAAGCCAATCACAGTCTTTGTTAGTGACATCAGACATACAGTTGGATTCAAACCAGGGAATATGATCTACTAAAGAACGGGGAAAACAACTTTAAAAAGGTGGTTCTTCTTGGAAATCAAAACCTTATTGAATTAGACCCTAAAGTCTTTACTGCTGTGCTCCGGTTTCATCTACAATATCACTTTCTAGAGTCAGGGAAGGACTGCTTTTCATGCCCCAGATACAATTTGGCACTAAACACCGAAACCAAGTACAGTGAAGGCAACTTGAGACGCTCTGCAAACAGCAGATGCTCTCCTTATCAAGAAGCACGCAGCATCTGGTTAGTGTCTGAACACCAGAGAATATAAATCCAAAATGTTTACAGCTGAACCTCAGAGACAACATGTGAAAGTCTGACATAATTCAAGTCAATTATTAACTGCAATCCTCAATGGAGAGATGTTTCTATTGTGTAGCAGGGCTGCAGATAAGGAACAGATATTGAGCTATTTCTGTCATCTCATTGTATCTGAAACCGGTAAATTATCTTTTCAGCTGTATGCTCAACCATAAACAGAGTGAAATGACACAACCTTCTTCTGTGTTTACCACTTTAAAATCCAACCAGTACATTGTAAAGGGCACACATGACAAGCACATGCAGGTGTATGTGCTGCAAGTCTGTTAAATGCTCTACATTCAAAACTCTGCCAATCACTATGAAGATTGGAATCTCTTTGAGTAAAAACATAAATCCATTTAAAACAATACCTATATGTTTAAGTTGAGCAATTGTTTTCAATGCAAACTAAAATAAAACATCAGTAAAACAAAAGCTGTAAGAAAGAAATGGACTGAAACGTATTTCTTTAATGGCTTTACTGATGAACACATGTATGAGTCAGGACAAAGGTCCTCTTTGGACTACAGGTAGTAGCTTGGGTTACCCTGAATTGTGTTCAGAAGCTCTCCTGCCTACTTCCAACGTAATCAGTAATTTTATTTGCACATAACAAGCATGACAGAAAAAACATTTGCTAATTAGCACTAAACACAAAGCATAGTTGAGGCTGATGGGAATGTCGTACGTTTTGTAGATATTTGGTCATAAAGTGCTGGATAAGTAATGATTTAGCCTGATGATGGTGCTACATGAAAATATCAGGGGATCCTCTGTGAATATCTGTATGAGATCTCATTGCAATCCATCCAATAGTAGTCGAAACATTTCAATAAAAATCAACAATGTCAACCTCATGGTGGCGCTAGAGGGAAAATCTGTGGATTACCTAAGTCAGCAGGATTCATAAAAAATCTTCCAGATTTAATGGCAATTCAACCCAATTGTTCTTGAGGTTTTTCAATGTTGCAAGCATGGCTAAAATAAGAATAATTCAATATTAAAACATACAGACAAACCAAATCACAAGCAAGGCTTCAGGAAAGGAGTCGGAGAATGGAGCGAAACAAGGACAAAGAACTATGTCAGGTTAACAAATGGTTAAACTGCTTTACAAAGAATTTGCTTTAGCAGCACGGTGTCATACTTTATAGTAACTTTTATAGTTACCCTCAAAATATGAACGAAACTGGAGGCTACAGCTGAAGGACCTGCAGATAAATACACTGTACGTGTGCAAGTGCAAAGACACTAAAATGTTCATGTCCAAACAGTTTGCCTGAAGAAAAGACACATGTTCAACAAACCACAGGACAGATGTTCTGGAGGCAGAGATGGGCCTCTTTATAGCAAAACACAGAGCTGTTCAAAGAGGCCCTGCTGACCCCGGGACAGAGCGACTCAATTAGCTTCCCATAATGAGACCACACTGTGGGGGGTGTTTATATAAGCTTATTAAAACATAATCCCGCTAGCAACGCCATACTGTAGCATGCCAGACAGGCCACTCCTGCAACCACAGTGTTAGCTGAGAGCAGGTTGGTGGCTTTACTCTGAGGAGAGAACTCAGACACAAGATATTTGTATTCATAAATATGTAGATTTTAACTTTCATTTGTTGTTTCAGCCTCAAGACAAAATGATTCTACAGCAAATATGTATGTCCCAGACACCAATAAGAAATCGTGACTAATTGAATATCTGTCCAGATAAATTTAATCTAGACAACTGTGAATTCGTCATGCCTACTATCATTCTTTTGTGCAATGTTGCCATGGAGTCAGTGAGTTTAACGTTAGCTGTGGGTTATAACTTAAACCCCATTTAAAAAAAAAAAAAAACTATATTTGTTTACATTTTTTCAAATTGGCACAGATGAAAGTATGATGAATTAGCCAATAGCAGATCCTGTTTACCTGGGTACCCATGGATTGCACAATGTCTTTTTTATTTATTTATTATTACACATTTTGGGGTCTCATGCATTTCAAGCACAATGAACCCTTTACACCTGTGTGTCATAGTCACATGGAGACCCAGCACTTAACACTTACAGTCCTGTGAGCATCTGAGAGTCACTGAAGTAACTTACAAAAGAAACTGAGGTCTTAAACATACTTTGAAAGCAGATTTCTGTCAAGAACAATGAACTGTACTCAATCTTTGGTTAAGTCTATGTGTGGGTGTCTTTTAATCAGGGCCCCAGACATATTGCATCGCATTACAAGAGCTTGGGCAACAGTTAATCCTAAAGACAAGGTACAAAGTGGACCACAGTCTACTGGTTGGAACCCTTCCCACCCCATAGACCTGATCGACGTAGTTAATGTGCTTCAGTAATCCCGCCCCATTGGCTGAGCTCCAGTGATTATGCTGGCAATTATCTGAGGGGTGCCGCAGAAATCCTTCACCAACTTTAAGACCTCAGAATTGATTACAGAGCTGCTCTTTCGTGTTGAGTCACAGTTCAGTTGTTACCTAAAGGATTCTCAGAAGTTATGTAAGGAAGTGGTTTTACAAGACTGAAAAGTTCAACGACCATCTGAGTTTCTACGGCTAAAGCAGGCGAAAGCTGACTGGGCCACCCATTTAACCGCATTATCACCAAATGTTAATTTTAAAGGGATATCTAACAGTTTCTATGCAGGTAAAGTAGATACCAGAAACACATTTCAGGAAATTTTGGGGGTTTATGACAAGAAGAAGACATTACATTCTACGTGTACACACATATTAGACATGCTGGTTTTCTTTAAAGGAGATTCTGATATTTTTTAGACTGTATGTTTATTCACTTTTTTGCCATAGTAGATCAGCAGATTGATACCACACAAAAATAGTTTTAGTTTGGTTGGTAGCTAGTAAAAACCTTTCTTAGGTGGTTGAGGTTATGCTTGAGGAATCTGGGTTCGTGACATTAGTATTTCTTCATTTACTGGCTGTGGCCTTGTTCCCGTCAGCTGCTGCCCACTTTAAACTAATGACAGATACTAAAGCTCCAGCCCCGCTTGGAGAGAAACTAAGCAGCTTTATTGGCCTGAACCCAATATCTGCCACAGTGGAAGCTGTCGGATTGAGCCGCAAAGGTAATTTAAATGTTGGTTTTGCCTCCATGAACCTGGGACCACGAAAAGCCTCCAGCGCATACAGTTGACTTTCCCCTGAATGTTAATATTTTGTCAGTTCCACATGAGTTTCATAGGCTTCAAGGGTTTGGTGATGTTGGCTCACGGACATGTTTTACATTTACATATGGTTACACCAATGCCCCCACAAATGTTTGCTTAACTCTGAGCTCTCTTGTTTTTTAAAATAGTGTATTTATTCACTTTTCTACCTCAGGGGCAGATTGCGAGGGGCTCACTCGCACATGGATACATGGGAATTTCAGAGATGTGGAGACCTCACCCCTGATATGTTTCCTGTCTGTTACTTTCATGATCGACAGTTCAAGAGTCCCACCACAGACAATAACCTGTACTTCTAGCAGACAGGGGGTTATTACAGTCAAACACACAAGCCACAACGCTAAATCACAGGACCATTCACAAGATGGCTGCCCTGCCGGGACACAACAATAGGGTTTCCTGCTAAAATATCCGTGGAAAGTGGAGCCATCTTGACTATCATAATTAGACCACTTGGCACCTTGTACCTTAGTTTTACCCTCTCTGTGGCGGGACAACATACTCATCTGCAGTCTGCCAGACGACACAAACTCTCTTTTAGCTGCCTACCCTATCATTAGTGCTTCTAAACAAGTGCAAGATACCCAGCTAACTGTCATTCTCTGCCCATTGTTGTATACTGTGGTGTAGACACGTAGCTATGAATAGAAGGAAAAGCTTATTTCAGGCAATTATAATCATCTGCTCCTGCATAGTTAGAAGTCTTGCTGCCGACCAAACCTCTGAGGCTAAATCTTTGAAGTCACATTTAACTCTTTCCCAATTTTGGAAAAGTGAGACTGGCTGTGTCTGAAATTGTTTACTTATTTACTATTCATATGTAGGAAATTCTATGTATAATTCTATTCACTTGCGCCAACTCATCTAAATGTTATCTCAGGGCACTTTTTTTGTATAGAGCAGGTCTAGATATATGACCTATATAGAAGACTTTTAGTGAAACTACTCAGTTCATTACTCATCCAGCTATTGTCTACTGTAAATTTGACTTTTTATCCATCTTAGCAATGCATGATGGTAGTTAGCTCATGGTTAGTAGCCACTAATTGTACACTACTTTTTACACTGCATTATGGGATAATTTGAGTCAACTATGTAGGGTATAATTATTCTTAATAGACAACAGGAATAGCTAGCATGCTATAAAGTGGACTATATGCTAAATACTTTATCTTTAATTAACAGGGACCACAATGGAAATAGGTTTTGGTATCCTTGACATTTTTGTATGTCAACTAAACTAAACTAAATTGTAAAAGATTTTGGACATAACCCCCAGTCTACAAAAGGGCATTTGTATTTAGGTTTGATGTGTTTTCCCACTTAAGGCATGTTAAACTTTTGCAATGCTGCAGGTACACTTTTGGCAATAGCCTGCTAACCTACAATTTAGTTGGAAACCTCTGTATTTTGACGAGGCTCTTTTATCTTTTATTCAATTCTCTGTGCTGCAAATTATTTACGGGAAGAACATATGAGATCTGTCAAAGCACCTGTTCATACTCTTAAACCTATATATAAATAACCTTTGACCTCAGAAAGAAGAAAGTGTGTAACCAACACTCCTCCACTGTTACGATCACACAGTTTTCTCTACAGTCGAGATAACACATCTCCATGGAAGAGTCAACGATATAAACAGGTTAAATATTTCACATTTTATTTTGTTCCGCTCATACAGCTCAACAAACTGCTCTCACGCCAAAGAATCAGACACCAACTGATACACTCATACTGTTAAGTACCATTTAGAGTTGGACAGCACAGCCGATGACCGAGTCACTTATATATGTACACAGATTTATCCTGATGACATTACAAACATCATAAATGATTTACTATGTAACATACATAATGGCACACAGTATTTCATACATCTGTTCTGTATTGCTTCTGTTGATCAGTTTTTGGCCCAGAAGGAACAGATAAATAGACAGAGCTGAATGACAGGCTTCTGAAAAATAAGAAGCAAACATAGAATCAGTCTCTTTGGTTATTTCACCTCATTTACTGTGTAATTTCGGAAGAGGAGAGAGCTCCAATGTAGACTATGACAGACAAAGACGGATAATGATCTGTTTAAGGCCCTGATTGCAATGACAGAGAAAGACCCTGTGATCATCCAAACCAGTGGGTAGTGCGGGGAACATTCAGATGACACTCAGTAAACCTGCATCTCAAGCGCCAGGGATGCATTTTACCTGGTCCAAAGGCCATTGCATGGCGAGACTTCAGTGATGTGTTTAGACCGTGTGTGATAAGTGCAATGTACAGTGGCACCACCCAACTTATTGCTGCAACGTGTAACAGTAAAATTCAGAAAACGAACAAACTGGAATTCTTTCAGGTAAAGCTTTTCAGTCAACTGAAACTTCTAAACCTTTCAAAACCTAGGGGAGGCGTGTGTCGTCCAGTATACGTTGGGTAATCAGTATTAATAGGAATTCAGTTGACTCTGTTAATGTTGTGTGGCATCAGTCCACTGCAGTAGGTGTGTATTGGTGAGGAGCTTACAAACCTCAAACTGTGTGGATGACTAACAGTGCGACAGCTGTATCAACACTTGACAGTGTCTGGACTACAACAGCACACAAACCACAGCCCCACATCCCCAAGAACTCATAGATGTATGAGAATTTATACTCATTTACATTTGATTGTAATCCAAAAGAGAATGAGTTGAAATAAATGTTATCAGTTGCACGGCTGACTCTTAACAAACTGTCGCTGGAGAAGTAGATGCTTCTGATTTAGGAAACAAGGTGCACTACCGGCTTTGACTTTCCACAGTAGAATTATTGCATTTTTTTAAATGGGGATTTAAGCATGTTAACTTAACTTAACCATGTTCAGATTTCAGTGAAATAAAAAAGGATCTATCAGAAGTGTCTGGGAGCTGAATTACAGTGTAGAACACATAAAATAATATACTTTGTTAAAAAAGGGGCATCAAATCAGACACATAGGAGGAGTATACTTTTAGTACGTAACACCACCGTCTGATCACCTCCCCAAACGAGTCAGCTCACATTTCCTTTGCACACGTCCAGTATGATATGCAGTCCATGTGCCAAAAAAATTTGCTCCATAATTTTTGGTTGAATGCTGTTCACAGTCATATTTAACAGTTCCGACCGGCTTGGAGGAGCAGACACAAGATTACAGCCTTATGTTCGTTTAGGCATCAACAAAGGGATCTTTTCTGGTCAAATATCCCAAACCTGAAACACTCTGCCTCTGTTGAACCATTGCTCCACTGATTCAAAGTCATTCTGGCCACCACATCTGGGGCTGTGTCCAGGTGAACGTAAACTCAGTCCTTACGTCCAACTCAGTCCCCACAAATAAGTCAGCAGTTCCAGTTTTATCATCGGTCACAGGAAAATCGCTCCTCCCTCCCTACTGGACGCACACATACTTCTTCCACCAGGACTTGGAGAGCATCTTCATCTTATCGGCTGTGCTGCGGACCTTCCTCTCCCTCCTCGCTCTCCTGTCAGAGTGCCGCAGCCCCACAGCGATGGCCGCATCAAACACCTCCTTCAGATTCTTTTGCGTCAGCGCCGAGCACTCAATGTACCTCACTGCCCCAATTTTTTCCGACAGAGCTCTGGCGTCTTCCTCCAGCACCGGCCTCTCCCTCCGCCTCGCCAGCTCGATCAGCACTTTGACGTCCTGCCTCAGGTCGCACTGTGTGCCGACGAGGAGGATGGGCGTGAGAGGGCAGCGGCGGCGGATCTCGGGGACCCACTTCTCCCAGACGTTTTGAAAGGAAGCGGGGCTGACCACGCTGAAGCAGAGCAGCAGGGCATCAGTCCGACTGTAGCAGAAGTGACGCAGTTTGTCAAACTCATCCTGATGGAGGCAGAAACAGATAGCAGTTAGCAATGTGGTGATGTCTGTGATTTCTAAATATCAAGCAAATTAATCTTAATACTTTTCATTTAAGCTCCAAATCTCTACTTTGTTATTTGTCTAATTCCCTTCCCTTCTCGCTCAGACTGACCACACACACTAATGCACTAATCGCTCCACACGCCCAAGTACTATCACATCATAGGATAAGGAATTGTGACAATAACCATTTAATACAAAACTGTCTATATAGCGTTTTTTATTCAGTATACACAACCCTGCTCACTCATTTATATCATCTACAGTAAATCTCTTATATTAACACTTAGGAGCCACACAGCTTTGACTAACAAGGGCCTCCCACATCCTTGAGTACACAGATTAAGGTCGGCAGAAACTTGACACAACCCTCTCCTTCTTTCTCTTAACCCTCTCCTTTCCAGCACACTTCTCCTAATCCCTCTTTGCCTAAACAATGCTCCGTGCCGGCCGCTTCTGATCTTAAAAACACAACCAAATCTGCAGAAACAAAATCGGTAATTTAAACATGCGGATTTGAAGCTCAACAAATGGAGAGGACACCATTATCAACTTTGTGCTGTGCTGTGCGAACTGATGACGTAGGCCCATCTGCAGACGTATAAACATCTCCGAGTAAGGAGCATCTTTGTTTATCAGCTTTGACGGCAGCTGTTATCATTTTTCTGCAGACCGTTTCTGTCTTTCTGTCTCGGCTCTCTCTCTGGCTCTCTCTCTACCTCTCTCTCTCTCTCTCCCTCTTTCCATCACCTTTTTCTATTTTGGCACACCCCAACCTGTTTCTGGCACAAGCTCCCCTCTTATGAAATTGCATAAGTACAGTAAGTGTTTGCCGACTTTTATCTGCCCCTATTTGCCCAAGCTTGTCTGCGTGTGTGTCGGTGTGCATATGTGTGTGTGTGCAGTTTTAACACTGTTTGCAGCTTACAACATGCAGTGAGCGGGTTTATATGTATTAGGGACTTGTTCAAATGCCTCACTCCACTTTACTTTTATTCTGTGCAGAACTGGCAGTGCCCCTGCAGCGCTTGTGAATGTCAAATATGCTGCAACCAGGGCAGGGTTCTATCGAGTTGGGTTATGAAACAGCCACACATGCCTCGGAGAAATAAAAAAAACCTCTTCACACCCTGCTTCTTCACATGATTGCCCTACAGTACCGACATAATAATGAGTCAATAACTTTTGTCTGACAAGCTCCGTGTAACACCATGTCCTTAACAGCAGAGAGACAGAAAGGAGTCAGGTCACCTTCAGTCTAACCTACGGGCTTTTCCCCCTCCTTCAGCACCCTGTCACTATCCTATGGAGCGATGTTATTCTCCCTCCAGGTGAAAATTGACGGCAGCGCCCAGGAATTTGGCCATTTCTATACAAATGAGCTCCTTGCAATAGACCCATGAATAAGAATAAAAAGTAGAAAGTAAAGGCAACATAGGCTCACCACAAAAACAATGCAAAGCTGTGCTTTGGGCTAAATGCTAACGTCAGCATGCTAACTTTGGGCAGGTACAATGTTCACCGTGTCATATTGGCCTATGTTGGCATGCTAACATTTGCTAGTTAGCACTAAACTAAAAGTGCAGCTCAGGCTGATGGGAATGTCAGTAGTTTTGCAGGCATTTGGTCATAAACCAAAGTATTAAGCAATTTAAAATTCGGACCAGATGGTGCTACATGAAAAGATCAGGGATCATCAAAGTTAAAACAATTCATCCTGAAGGGAACATGGATATTTGTGCCACATTTCATGATAATCTGTCCAATAGTCGCTGAGACATTTCACAAAAAAACTAAAATGTGAACCATATGGAGCTGCTAGATGAAAAATCAGAGGGTCGTCAAAGTTATCTGGCTTCATCCTCTGGAGGCCGTGAATGTCTGAATAAAATTTCATGGCAATCTGTTCAATAGTTGTCGAGATATTTCAGTCTGGAGCAAAGTAGTAGACCGACCGACCAACTGACACTGCCATCCATAGACTCACGGCACCAGACGACTGTTTTTGTGTAGCAAAGGATTGGGACTATGTATGGCATAGATTGTGATCCTAACCAGGTGCCGGGTGATGATGCAAAAGCTAGCTCCACCACTGGAAATCTGTACATCTGTATATCGGTATACCTGTACATAGAGAAGAGTACAGCTTTCTTGTTCTTTTATGTTACATATTGTATAGGTTTCTATTACTGCTGTCGAGCTGTTGTAACGTGCAAATTTCCCCCCCGGGGGATCAATAAAGGTTATCTTATCTTATCTTATACGTGTTCGTGTGTGAACAAAACTCACCTGTCCTGCAGTGTCACACAGCTGTAGTCTGACCGGGTTTCCATCCACCTGAACCACAGCTGTGGACACAGAAACAGACAGAGAAAATAAGTCACAGTTGTCAACACGACTGTAAGCCTACAAAGCACCCCTCCCCCCCACCGCCTAACATCCAAGAAGTTAACACACACACACACACACACACACACACAACACACTAGAATATTCTGTGGAATAAACAAAAGCCTGCCAGTTGAAAACACAAAGACCCCCTGCTCAGCTCTTCCAGCTCACAGACGGCCTGCTCTGTCTCGCCCACCCACTCTGCCAGTTACTGTTGAGACCACAACACTTTACTGTCGCTCGGACCACTCTGTGAGCTTTGTTCTCTGTTGTGTTTTGACAGAGGCCATTCCAAGGTTGTCTAATAGGGGGGTAAAAGCACTGCCGAGTACGTTTGTTCAGTGACTTTCTTCCAATAGTTCTCATTTCCACATTGGAAAAGTGGATGAGTCATTTTACAGCGAGTTTCATTATAGGGCCATTTATTCTTTTCAGAAGAGTGAGCACAATGCAGAGCGGCAGGCACATGGAAACATTTACAATACGCCTGGAGTGTTTGGTCGGTCATGCCACCTGATCAAAGGGTTTGCTGGAACTATTCAAGTAGTAGGACAGGCATCATGGCACCCTGCTTTTTTCACAAAAGCAAGGAGAAAGAGCGGGAGGAGGGAAAGAATGGAAAGTAAGAGAGAGGTGCCATTGTGTAATCATTTCTTAATCCCTGACATATGATATTCCTTTGATTTGCTGGAACAAAACTCTTATCGTCCCCTCCCCCGGCCTCCTGCTCCTCTGTGTCCCCGCCACCTGTGGCATTGCGTAACTGCTCAGAAGTCAGCTTTTTAAAAAAAGGACGCTCTGATTCTGGGCACTGAGAAATGACATCACCATTATGGGCCCCCAACTGCACAATCACTCTCTGTCAGGCCGAGGCGAAAGACAATCTCTGCCTCTGAGCCACTGCAACAGATGTGCCCATTCCAGTATGGAGGAGAGGGCTCGCGGGTCAAGGCCGACAACAATAGGCAGAGTTGTGCAATTCAAAAACCCCTGAACCAGAGACGCTCTCGGTTCTGTATGGGAGGGTTGAGCCAGCTCTCGTCTGAGGGCGGTGTGTGTTCTCAGTGAAGGTTTTATGGGATTTGCATTGGCCAAGTTGTTAGTTTTACTGCTCGTCAGTGGGATGCCAGAAAATTAAGGACGATTATTGACAAAAATGCTTAAGTTTACAAGTCGGCTTACAGGATGCAATGTCAAATATGCATTACTTGATTCTAAGTGGGAATAGAAATGAGTCAATGTGTGATTTCTTTTCATGTATTAATAAACTGTCAGTTTATACTCCAGTGCCAATAATAGCGGACAGTCACAGTGTACGGTTTTCAACATTTCTAAAGAAAAGTCTGATATCATCATGAAGCAATAAAGGTGATCAAGAGGTCACGTGTATTTTTGCATGCCACTGATCAACACTGATCAGTTTAAAACAATGTTTCCACTTTGAAGGATTTTTTCCACCTCTACTCTTATTTTGCAGTAAACAAAGCCTGCTGGGACTAGCAGAGAGTTTGGAAAGTGGAACCATGCCAAATCCGGGCTACATCAGGGAGGAGAACTCATGTGCATTACCACTGATGGATGACAGATAATAGGAAATACAAACACATCTATCATAACCATGGAATAATAGGGGAAATGGCTGAATGTGCAGGTGGTCTCAAAACATGCAAGGTTGAAAAAAAGTTTAGAGAAAAGTAGTGAGAACGCCAGGCAGGTTGAAACAAACTGACTTCAAGTGTCATTAAAAGTTTACATTTCACAAAGAATTTCACCCAAATTTGATCCAAGACTCCAATCTTTATACACTAATTAGAACTGGACGTGTACAGTAATACAATTCTATATTAACTTTGCAAATCTAGTAGGGTGTATGAGAACCCTGAATCTGGAAAAATGAGCGGTGATATTACTGTCATTTCCCCCTTTTGGAGTATTAATGCATTAAGCAAAATGTTCATCTATAATAGCAATGTCTTTCTTTTCCTTACCTGAGAAGTCATCAAATGCAGTAGGGACGTATTTTGTCGGGTAGCCATTCGTTGTGTAGCTGACCACCAGGCTGGTTTTACCCACCGCTCCGTCGCCGAGGAGGATGCACTTCAGCAGCCGCTCCTGCGCCTGCCCCGGCCGGGCGGGTGCGGGGTTGTGCGGGGGCACCGGAGGGGCCACGGTCCGTCCGTAATCCATGGTGACTGGAGGTGACATTCAATTAGCCAGCACTTCACCGCGCTCTCCTCGACGGGCAGAGGAGGGACGCCACCATGAAATCTGGATCTCTTCTCTGCTGCAGTTTTTGATCGCGAGCCGGACTCGTGCGTAAAACCTCTCCTCTCCGTCTTGCGCGCTGCCAAATCCACTGTGACAGATCACTATCAGCACTACAGACCGGGACTCTGCAGTTTACAATGCGAGGGCGGGTCTAAGGCGTTATATCTTCAGATTGATTTGACTAATCCCGCCCACTTCACCTCCCAGCAGCGGAGGGCTGAACAGACAGGTTGAAGAAGTCTGAATCCAAAAAAAAAAAAGTTTGTTCTTTTGGAAAATATATAAAGCATTTAGAAGATTACTTGTACTGGACTTTTGGGGAGAAATTAGAAAAAAATAGAAAAGATAACCACAGTGGTTTTCATTCTTCATCATTTTTTCCCCACTTATTCTTCCTTCAGTTAATCTATACAACATAGATACCGACTGTAATTTTCTCTGAAGTTGATATGTGAGTTTGACCTTGTGCAGGCAAGTCCCGGCTTGCCCTCACCAGTGAGAGGAGGACAAGCTCGCTGTCCATTTTAAACATGACACATAAAGTTACGGAAATTTCAAACCCACTGCGATTTCTTGACCTACTTTAATGTGTTGCCAGCTGAGACCAGAAGGAACCGCCAATGCCCACAGACTGTATCTACTGTCTACTGACGAATGTACAGAGCACGGCCAAAACATGGCTCGATCAAGGGATATCTACATGAATGCATAATTCAAAAGTAACTTTCCTCTCTGATTGGGTAGTTTTTGAAACTGGCCAGTAGCTGAGGTGATTTCTTTCTTTGAACATTACAAATATACAGACAAACAGCTTGTGGGAAAGATCTTTGTACAAATCAACATTTGAATGTGCAAAAGAAACTCAATAACTTTAATTTGAAGAAAATGTATGAAAATGTATATGAAAAATATTAAATATAGATTAAAAAATATATAAATGTTAACTTAAGTTAAAAGGTGAGAATAAATCTTTAAAGTATAGCACTGTGTACTCACTTTTTAAGGTTTAATGTTCTGGTTTTAACACATCTATGTGCAAATTTAATTCAACAAAAAAGAAAATGGAAGTGTCGGAAGGACTTTGGAAGAAGTCTTGCTTTATGTATGTGGAATTTACCAAATAGGAGTACAGGATTTGTTGTGTAACTCAAAGGCTCATTATTAGATTGAAATTTAGTCATATTTTTAGGCGTAATTATTAAAGAATGACCAAAAAAGGTGCATTTGATATCTATTTCAATTAATTTTGAAATGACTATATTACATGAATAAATGTTATGCAAGATCTTAAAGGATATTTCTCTGCTCTTGTTCAAGTAGCTGAGGTGATCGTTTCCTATTCCCAACCTGTCAAGACACACTGGAAAAATGAAATGGAAGTAATGTCCTGATTTTTGTTGCCACCTTGTGGTGCAAAAAAAGGGAAACAAACTGATGTCTGAATACTCACAGCTGGTGGAGCATAACAAGAGGACCAATTACACTGCTCCAAAAAATTAAAGGAACACTTTTTAATCAGAGTATAGCATCAAGTCAATTAAACTTCTGGAATATTGATCTGGTCAGTTAAGTAGCGGGGGGGTTGTTAAGCAGTTTCAAAATGACCTTCTTCGGGCCACTGGAGTGAATGTCTCTGACCAAACAATCAGAAGCAGACTTCATGAGGGTGGCCTGAGGGCCCGACGTCCTCTGTTGGGCCCTGTGCTCACTGCCTGGCACCGTGGAGTCATTCAGCATGATTTTTTCCCCCATTGAAATCTGATGTGTTTTCAAAGTGTTCCTTTAATTCTTTTGAGCAGTGGAGTTCATATTGTACACACTCCTGTCTTATGGTTCAATTTCTAAATGTTTTCATCTTCATAATTTATAATCTATCTGCACGTACTACTGTTTGTACCTTCTGGTTTTGTGCTAAACTGCATTTTATTATATTGCTACCTAATCTGTGCGGTGATTATAATATTTAGGATGTTTTCACATAGAACATTGAGAAACCTGGTTTGCTGCTGTATTTGCTAAGACGATGAGACCAAACATTGTTTCTTTCTGTCAGACTTCAGTTTGTAACCCATCATTACATTGCTAAGCTTCATTGTTTTTGTTTTGCTAACTAATTACAACTGTAACTCCAAGTTGAGGAAACAGCTGAGCATTGACAGAGACCTGAACGAAGTTCCTATTGGAGTATTCTATTTATCATATTCATGTCTGTCAAAACCTTGATGTGTTTACATGTGAAAACGAATAACGAGATGCTGCCAAAAACTAGATACTGGTGTGCATATAAACTCATTGAAACATGCTTCTCTTAGGGCCTTCAGCCTTCAGACTGATTAAAAAAAACAAACGTAACTTTCACTGCTTTCTTACCTCGAGTCCTCTCGCCATCTCTCTCTTCACCTATTCTTTGAGCAATTAAAAAGAGTTAGCCTTGCGAGAAGGCTGTCGAGCGGCAGTTTGCTTGCATGCATCGCCAGACAATAGCCGCTCTCAGTCACTTCAACGGAGGCGCGATGCACAGTCGGCCCAGACAATGGAGGGAAAAGACAAAGTGAGAGAAAGCACTGGAAGTTTGTATCAACAGAGAGATGAGCACTGCCTGTGAAGCACTCATCATCATATCTGATGCAGACAGCATCATTCTCAAGTCTGAATCGTGGAAGGAAGGTGTGTGCGTGTGCGTCTGCTCGCGTCCCCCCCAACCCTAATAACAGATTCTGATCACCACCCCAGCATTGTCTTGTAGTTGCCTCTCGAGAAATAAAGCAGGAAAGATAAAAAATGATGGCAGAGAGAGGAATCCTAATTAATTGTGATGAATATGCAGATTGGGTTGAATCCTCTGGATAGCCGACTCTTTTCACCACGATCTGCTTCAATATTTAGACAGAGCTTAGGGACAAAGACAAGTCTACGTCGAGAATACAATCAGCCTCAATTTAACTTCACTGCTAGTCCTCAGACTTGTGTGTCAGAGAGAGTGTGTGTGTGCCTTCAGTCTTTTCGCCAGGCCTCAGTCTGTCTCTGCTGCTCCTTTATCCACTGTAAGAATTTACATCTTGATAAAATCACAGACTTTTTACTTCTTATTTTGTGTTGCTTCTGTTTGCAACATCTGTTTTGGGGGAATTTATTAGTTACACACAGTCTTTTGTGTGACTTCCTACAGGTGTGATTTGACAGAAATCACCATATTTGTCATACTCTAGAGTTGAGATAATTTCACTAATGTGGAAAACAATTCAGTTTCTTTCACATTTCTTGAATCATGTTTCTGCCCTATTTCAAGATACCAATAACACACCCAAAAAAAAATTCTGGTCAAACTGAACTCTAAACTGGCATAGAGCAGGGGTCGGCAACCTTTAACACCCAAAGAGCCATTTGGAACCGGTTTCCACAGAAAAGAAAACACTGGGAGCCGCAAATACTTTGACATCTAAAATGAAGATAACACTGTATATATTGTT
>JAVQJD010088405.1:0-20139 GCA_036023655.1 Nannoperca australis | reverse complement strand
TTTAATTAAACACAGCTGGACTCCAGTGAAGGAGTAGAACCATCTCAAGGAGGATCAGAAGAAATGGACAGCATGTGAGTTAAATATGAGTGTCACAGCAAAGGGTCTGAATACTTATGATGATGTGATATTTCAGTTTTTCTTTTTTAATAAATTTGCAAAAATGTCTACATTTCTGTTTTTTTCTGTCAAGATGGGGTGCTGAGTGTACATTAATGAGAAATAAAATTAACTTTGATTTTAGCAAATGGCTGCAATAAAACAGAGTGAAAAATTTAAAGGGGTCTGAATACTTTCCGTACCCACTGTATGTGCATAACACAATAAATAGCATAACACATCAACAATGTGCCAATGTGTGTCCCGAAACAACCAGACTATGAACAATACTAAGAATGCAGATGGTGTAATGCTGTGGTTTTTACATCAATCATCAGGCCCTAAATAAAGGCTGCTTATCACACCAAGCGCCAGAACTAGTGTGTAGTTTGGAGACTGAAAGATAAGAGAGAGTCTCACTCCAGCTTTGTGTCGTAGAGCTCGTCCCTCGCCTGCCGCTCTCTGGAACTCAGCCAGCTGCTCCTCCAACAGACGGTCAAAGCTCTTCTGGTCTTCAGAGCTGGGGTCCTTACTGTAGTCTTTCCCCTCAAAGTAGTACATGTGGTCTGTAGGATGAGACAACACAATGGTGAGTGTTGTTATTCAGCAGCAGCAAAGTGACTTTTGTGTTTTGGTTTCCAGGGTGATAACCAAAAGTAAAAGTGAGATGGTTACATTCTAGTGTTGACCTCAAACCAGGTGAAGAACTGAATACTGTGTCCACACAAAGCCACAGTGATCTGAGATTTTAAAGTGGAAACAAATTAAACATACTCTGCCCGTCAGATTCAGAGCCGTTCTCCGTCTCCTCCTCCTCTTCCTCCTCCTCTCTGAGTGAGGTTAAGTCTTCATCATTCAGCCACTGACCACCGCGCGATGGACCGAGGATATTTTCCAGTTTCACGTCCTGCACAGAGCTCTCTTCTGATGACAGAAGCTTGTCTACCCCAAACTTTAAGATCTCACTTAGCTGTAGGGGACAGGACACATGTAGTGGTTTTGCATTACAGTGTACACAGACACAGGAACTGGGGACTGCAGGACTCAAAGCATACTGATAATACTCTTGTTATTCAAAGTTCCCAAACCTGCAGTCCTGCAGCAGCTGATTGAGCTTGGTCCAGCAGAGAGAAGCGTCCTGCTTCAATAACTGTGTTGGTGAGGTGCAACTTGGACACGGCACGAGAGTACATTATTTCTTCCACCGTGTCTCTTGCCAGAAGACGGATCACTTTCACAGGCCTGTAATAAGTCACCGTCAAAGATTTAGAGGGTTCTAAAGGAATTTAGTATTGCACTTCCATTAAGTTGTAGGATTTGTGGGAGACTGGAGAATATCAATTCAGCAGAGGCTGAGGCATCCAGAGTTTTAGTCCCTAGTAGAGTATTGGTCAGGCTTTAATACCTACAAGTCCCATAATGCAGCTCTAAATCATATTTCATTGTAACTTCTCAGCCTTTATGTTTACTATCTAACTCCATGCCCCTAGTTTATAACGCGAACGACACTTGAGTCAGTGCCGTTCGGAGTTGAAGACAATAAGTTTGAAAATGAAAAAAAAAAGTGAAGTTAGAAAGAAGTGAGCTCACCAGAACTCTGTTCCTCATCTCTGCTTGAGACTACATTAGCCGCTACTAGCATAACACACCAAAACCTCTGACTGAGCTGGTAGCGTTTGAGGTGCATTGTGGGTAATGCAGGCATCAGGTTTTAACCATGGAAAAGAATGTGTGGAATAACGAGGATGATATCTTTGGTTCTGCTGCATATTACAGGAGTACGATGCAAATCAGCTAAAGAACACCAATGTATTCTCCGTGATGAGGAAACTGACCTTTATGCCTATAATTGTAGCATGCTCCTTTCATAAATAGTACTTAGCACAGCTAATCATTGCGATAAACTGCATTGTAGCCTGCATGGAATAATTATTCTTACACGTCACCTGTTTTGACCAATCCGATGGCAGCGTGCAGCAGCCTGCAGGTCATTCTGAGGGTTGAAGTCACTGTCCATAAAAATGACTGTGTCGGCAGCTGTAAGGTTCAAGCCCACTCCCCCTGCAAAGACAACTTGTCATGAAGCCAAAGCACAACGTGCCCTTAAAATTGCACAATTATTATTTACGTGCTCATTTTACTTATATAGCTTCAAAGAATTACTGGTATTATCTCTGTATGATCAGACCCCTTTCTTCTCTCATCTACTTATTTGAACCCAACATGTTTGGGATTTATAGGACAGCTGTATTCAAATAAATAAAATAAAACTTCTTTTAAAATAACTTACATCTCAAATAACAGCAAACAATAGTACAAATATCTGCCTTCCTGATACATTGAAAAAGCACAATATGAACATTAATGATACCTGATAATGTTTCAGTTTAATCGTACACGTGATGACGACACAACTTGCCTTGCTGTTCATAGTTTAGGGCTTCCCTCACCTGCTTTAGTGCTGAGCAGAAAGACGAAGATATCTTTACTGCTGAAGTTCTTCACGGCCAGATTTCGTTCTTCCCCCCGGACTGACCCATCCAGACGTTCATAGCTATAACCTGAATAGAAAAGCTAATTACAGCACTTTTTTTGTGGAGAAAAACAAAATAGACAGTCACATTTTTGCTGTTAGTAAGGAAGTTAAAGATTATGTAGACAGTTGCCTCTTTGAGCTGAGAAATATAATTAAAAGTACAGTAGCGTTTCCTCTTGATGTTTAAAAAGAATGGAAAGTATAAAATTAAAATTGGAATGTTAGAAAAATGTATTCTAATGTTTGTTGGTTGTTACGAGGCCTAGGTGCCCTCTAATCACCTCTGTACTCCATGTAATCCTGGAGGATGTCCAGCATCCTCGTCATCTGAGAGAACAGCAGGATCCGATGGCCCCTTCACCCACAAACACGACAAGAGAAGTAAAGTAAGACACTGATAGGAAGAAATAAGTGGCTTAAAATACGCCGGCGAGTACAATTAACTGCTCCAGGTGATTAATGCAGTGTGTCCTGTGGTGTCAGAGTCACCAAACCCCTCCAAGGCTGAGCCTAAGCTGCCAGCAGGTGGATTCCAACAACAAGTAGATGGACTAACCCTTTGTGAAGGTAAGTCAGCATGCCATCCAGGAGGCCAAGTTTCCCGCTGGCTTCTACGAGATGCTCCCCCATCTCAAAAGGCTCTGGTTCCACCCCTACCCAAAGAAACATGCAACAACATTGAAGCCTGCCATACTATATACTCTCCATCCCTTTTCAACAATGACTGAGATCAGTTGTGTTCCGCATTCATATATCACCGAGCACATCTCACCATCAAACAGGTAGGGGTGGTCGACACACTTTCTCAGATTCATCAAGATGTTCAGCAGCTGGTTCTTGTTGCCCTGCTCATTTCCAAAAGCCTCTGAAAACAGAGATTTATGACAGGTGAGTCTAACGGTGGTTTATGCTCCAAAAAAACTGCATGTTGAGAAAGGCAGGCATTAAGGTAATCATCCATCACAAACCTAAATGTTTTACACGTTCTCACACTACAGATTCACAGCCAAAAATCTAATATGTGTGAACATCAGTGTGTGAAAATCTTACGATGTCTGTCTTGTTTTCCTGTCAGAGTTGCAGCTGCAACAGCATTGTGTCTTTGAACGTTGCTAAGACTTCTGTATCAGCCATTATTAGCTTTTTGCAGCTGCATCAGAATCGATGTACATGTCGGCTGATAAGTGACAAGAAGTGGTGGGTTTGAGGTCATTTAAAGACAGTGTCACCATTACATAGTTTGTCCACTAGAGAGCGTTGACACATATTCAACTTTAAAATGTTACTTTTGTTACAATTCTTTAAAAAACCTAATGTAAAAGGACCTGTATGAAGATTGTTTGTTTATGTTATGTGTTGATCTTAAAAATTACTATTAGCCGATTCATCGTTATTGGATTTTTTGAATCTCTTGAACCTTCAGTATCGTTCGGGCTGTACACCACAGTGCAGTCTCACCCATATCCTTCATCAGGATGGCTTTGTAGTATTTTTTCTGCAGAGCCGACATGCCGTGGTACACCACCAGCTCCGTCTTCTTCGGCAGATCCACAGCCACTTCGGACTTGACTCTCCGAAGCAGGAAGGGCTCCAGGACGCTCTGCAGCTCAGC
The DNA here is from genome assembly GCA_036023655.1 of Nannoperca australis. Taxonomy (NCBI): domain Eukaryota; kingdom Metazoa; phylum Chordata; class Actinopteri; order Centrarchiformes; family Percichthyidae; genus Nannoperca; species Nannoperca australis. The sequence goes on along the minus strand of JAVQJD010088405.1, from coordinate 15,892 downwards.
AGCTAGAAACAGAAGCAAGAGGATGAGCAGGTGTTGATTTAATAAGCAATTACCTGGGGTTATTCATGAACTTTTGTGGCTTAACATGCCTGTTCTACATCAAGTGCGGTACATCAAACACATCCCAATTAATGTAACACATATTTTCCAACACCTAACCTTTGAAAACATCCTAAATCCTAAATTACTGCTGAATCTAATCCATTCTTTGTTACAAGATGATGCTAAGTGATTCTAGTAACACAGACAATAACAAAAACAATTTATTTTATACCAAGTGCAGGTTGACTTTGTACGTTGGAGTAAGAGTTGACAAAGTTGTCGGTCTCATCAGCTGTAAAGATGCTGGGCTGAATGAAGCTCAGCAGGGAGTAGAGCTCCTGCAGGTTGTTCTGGATGGGGGTCCCTGTCAGCAGGACTATGAAACTAACTGAGAACTGCACACAAACAAACAATTCAGATAGTGGGAAAGATGAAGAAACAAATACTTGAAAAACCAGGTGCGGCTCAGTACCTGTGTCATGGTTTTGTGCAATAGTGAATTCTGATTCTTCAGTCTGTGAGCTTCGTCTACCACAAGCACCTTCCACTTCCACCTGAGGAGCACAGCGAAGATGTACCAGTTACATGAAAACAGAGAAATACTGTGAAAGCTGATCATAAGAGCTTTATAACATCACTCCTAAGGATGAGATCCATTTCCTCTCAGAATCTCAGTGAACAAATGTCAATTCAGAACACACTCACCGTCTCAAGAATGAAGCATCTTTGAGACACAGCTATAAGCGAAAGAATTAAAACAAAAACAAAAAGTCAGTTTCAACCTAGATTAAACTTTAGGTCATTTTGTATCCACAAAATAGCCGCAGACCTCATATGTGGTGAGCAGAACATGAAAGTCACGTGTGTCTGTTTCCCTCTGAAGCTCAGCCCGTCTCTCTTTGTTTCCCTTGTAACACAGCACAGTCAGAGACGGGGCGAAGCTGCAAGTAAAACGCAAGTTTAGAACGCAGTGTTTGCGGTTTACAGTCTGTAATGGGCAGCAATGTGAGTATCGACTACAGAATATAGATACATATAGAAAACAGATGCAGATTCATATTAGAATGTGATTATACCATTCCAACTCCTTCCTCCAGTTCTCCATGACAGAAAGTGGGCTCAGCACCAAGAACGGACCCTTCCTCCCGAGAGCTCCTGACATGTACACCAGCAGAGAGATCGTCTTTGGGGACAAATTATGATGAAGAATTATTGACATGCAGTGGAACACAATATGCAAAAAATATCCCTTTGATTCAAACTAGAGATTTGGCTTGAAAAATGATCTAAATGATATGCTGGTTATCAGTATAGTTGGGTCTCACTTTCTGTTGAATGGCTATACAATTAATCCACTCAACTCATTTCAGTTCTGAAACATATATAGCAACATACACATATTAGTAATGTAAATCCGAACAGGTACTAAAAAGCTGGAGACTTGTCACAATAGGAAACGCACAGGTGTACAATAAAATCACTGATGGTTCAATTCCATTTAGCTGCTTCAGTTTCAGGGTCCTGGTGTGCTGGCTCACTGGAACAAACCATCGTCAATATTAGCATCAACACCTGTGCTCTTATTCCAAGTCCAGATGTCACATTTATTAGTTATAAGGAATCTCACACCTGACAGGTTTTTCCCAAACCCATCTCATCTCCCAAAATGCATCCCTGCTGGTTCTCCAGGCACTGAGTTAACCACTGCACGCCATCCAGCTGGTACGGTCTCAGCTGTATCCCTGAGAGGAGACAGAGAATCGCTGCTGGGACTCGTTTGGGCCAAGAAGGCAACATTGAATCATATCACGGAAATAATGGTTCGAGTTCAAGTAGTAGAACCATCAAACTTATTAGTCTGTGAGAACAAAATAAAGACTACTGTTAGAAAAAGAAGGTTACTGGCTAGGTTAAACACTGTCTAAACAAATCATCGGCGGCTTGTTAACGTTATCTTACTAAATGAATGGAGACAACTCAACGTGAGTTAATAACTTTGCGACGTTACAAGCCTCCGTACCTCTTAAACCCCACTTCTGCACGTCACTCTGAGCAACAGCCGTCTTCTTTTTCTCTGGTACGCTGTCTTTTATTTTCAACCAAAGGTCTGTCATGTTTCCAGACCGACGGGGCAAAAACATACAGGCTACTTGCTTTAGCACAGACTCGTACGGACAAGCGAGTCCTCCGTGTTGTTGTGTCCAACTACACTTCCTGACTGAGTCACGTGGGGCTAGGCAAAGGGCGCGCGGCTCTGTTAAACACTGAGCCGTTTCTAAACACGACTTATCATACAATATTTTCAATATAACATTTTGAATGTAAACTATTTATACTATAACATTAACATTTAAAGTAAGCATAGCTGTCAGATACATGAAGTGGAGTAGAGTAGGCTAGTCTCCAGTTACTTTCCTCACAACTGTAGTGAAGTAAAGTTACAGGCCTCAGTATGAAGTAGCATTTAACAGAAATTCTACTTCAGTAAATATTGTTTAGGCTGCTTACATTTCACCACTGTCTGTACATGATGAATATGGAAAATATTCTATATATGACCAAAAAAACGTATTTTTGAACACAGCAGCTTCACAAGGTACCATTGCCTCTAAAGAAACTTTAAAAATGAGCGGTTTCTAAAAACTTTGGCCACCAGGAGTCAGAGTGTCAGACTCTGCTATTAGATAAAATTATTCTTTAGCTTAACTGTTGACTCTTTACCTATGCCCCTAAATATAACTTCTGACAAACCAATCTTTGTTTTAAAAAAAGGTAAACAACATAAAATATTAGTAATTTAAGGAATGAGTCTGACAACTTTATTTGTGTTTCATATAAATATGAAAAGTGGAAGACTTTTATAGAAAAGCAACATTTCTTTTAGGAGCAATATGGGAAAACACAGATATTACCAGGATAAATAAATAATTATTCTTACAAACATGTTGAACATGTTTTCCATTGTTACAGCTTACACATTAAGGTTGTCATGTGTTTAACAAAACCATTAACACATTCATTTATTATAAATATTTACACATATGACAAACCAAGCCCACACTCATTAAAATGGGTATAAGTAATCGATACGTAACTAAAATCAATCAGCCCAATGAATGAAGCATAGACAAGAAAAATAAACATCTTCGGAGATGAGGCGTTTCATTTATCTACAGAGGAGTCACAGACTCTCTGAAGTAGAACCTCAAGAAGAGGGCTGTTAAAAAAAAAAAAAAACATTTCTTCCAGCCTGAACCCTCCACACAAACAGCAGCCTCACTTCAAGCAGATCGCCACCATCTTCATTATTGCCTCCCTGGAAAGTAAATCACAAAGATCAAAACATCATATAGGTATGACTGACATTTTGATTCTGAGCATAAAAAAGGTGTTTGAATGACAAACCTGACAAATGGGATGTATGACAGACTGTACCTGCGGACAAAGCACAGTTTATTTCACAAATCAGTGGTGATTTCACACAGAAAACTGTAATTTACAATCTACAAAAGAGAAAACTGTGGCTCACCAGGCAAATGACAAGACTTGCAAGATGCAAAATAACAAAGCAAGTCCAAAGTTCTTCCACTGTAAGAAAAAGAAAATACAATTGCTGGCTGAGAGAGATCGGACTTAATCAATATGTAGGCGATTATGTTCTGTCATGTTAGTAGTGATCAGAACTCTTGTTCTGCTGAGCTCACTCACCCAGAAGGCTGCGCAGAGAGTCAACACAAGGCAAGTCTACAGAAAGGAATGGGACAAATGTAACTAACAACATGCTGCATGTGAAAGGGCCGTTTGTTGCTTTTTGGTAGCCGTATTAAAAATGTTGTTTATTACTATTTTTATATTTTTGAACACATAGGTGCTTTCCCTCAACACAGGAGGGCACTTGGCTACCAACAGAGACTAGTCATATAGCAAGAACATATAGCAAGAAACGGCCTTAAGTAAGATTCTGAATCTCGGATGGTGAACACGGGCGCAGTGTGCCTAATCCCATTTAAGGAGAATTTGAAAGGGTTGAAATTATAGAAATGTATCATTTACATCAGCAGTTTTTAGAACATCATTTGTCAGGTTTTATATCCCTACAGTTGCTGGATAAATAAGGAACAAAGTTCTAATTTTCCTATCTGGGTTAATGTCATCACATTTTCCTCATTATTGTCCCTTTAGAGGTCTGGGGGTAAGTGAGGCTGTATGGGCATGTAACAGAGTAAAAGGAAAAATCTGTGTTTTATAGGTTTGCGCACTCACGAGCATTATTGTGGTGGCCAGCGCTCGTGTTTTGTCACACATCCTTTTCAGCTGCTTCATTGGCCCCATCAGAAACATGGTGCTGTTGGGACAGGGTCATAGAATAAAACATACATGTATATGCTGCCACCTTCCGTGATAACTACTGGTCATATGATACAAATTCCTCCTTAGAACAAAACCATCACAATATCATCATGAGCTGCTTTAATCTGACTAGTTCTGTTGTGGATACTGACCTGCCCAGAACACATATGTTTCCAAACGTGTAAAAAACTATGAAGAGAGTGATCCCGATCTTGGGGAGAAAGAGCATACCCACTCCCTGCAACACAGACAAGAAAAGACAGCTGATTCGTGGCTTTTTGACCTCGTGGCGTGGGTCACACACACAGGATGCAGGTTTCATCTTTAAACTGCAGAATAGGGCAGGGCTGGTTAAACGCTGCTGCTAAATGAATTCCTCAGGGCGAGAAGAACCAGTAAGACCGCATCAGTTCGTGCGCTCTTCCTTGTCGTGTGGAGGACAACAAAATTGATTTTATAGAAATTATTACAGATCCTTACCAACAGTGTGCACGCGCCCCCCAACACGAAACAGGCGACGAATCCCTTCACACGTGTGCCCCAGCCTAAAGATGAGGCTTCATTGACAGTCTGCATTAACAGAGATTTATTAATTAACACATCGATTGAGATCACAGTAGAAGCAGAGTAGGCTGAAGTTGGCGTTTAGTTTTTACCTCTAAAATGGTCGGGTTATCCCTGCGCGCCTCTTCGCCGCTTAACACCGATTTTAATTTATCCATGGCTGAAGATCCCTTAAAAGTCGTCTGGTTTGGAGAAGAAATCTGGTCGCTTCCTGGAGAGAGAGAGCGAAAATTTGCCGGTTTCCTCCAATCTTTGAGGATGGACAACAACGTCACGTGGCCGCTGTCAGGTAGCGCGGCCAGGTGGATGACTTCAGGTTAGTCACACCTGAGCGGAGAGGTCTCACTCAGATTTTTTTTTCTTCCGGCCCCGTAAATCATTTTCACGGCACAATAGAGAAAAGTAGACCAACAAATTAAAAAGAGTTAAAATAAAATATATCTTATGTAAATAATATTAATGTATAAATAATATCCAGCCTGCTATATAAAGTGCTAAATTTTAATACTTGAATTTACTTTAGCTTTTTAGTTCGCATATATACCTTTTCCTATTGTTTTTATACTATCCCCTTATGTTCACATTTGTCAGAAAGTGTTCCACCATCATGCACATGTAGCCTGACATTGTTCTGTGGCTGACTTAATGTTAAGGTCTATATGAATAGAATCACACATCAAGAAAATTATTGTAACTATTATATATAACGCTGAATTGATTAGTTGATTATCAATTGAGAGAGAAAATAATCAGCATCTATTTTGATTGTGGATTGTAGTTATGCAAAATTTCATACAGCTGTCAGGTTTGTAGCATACCAGTGTGCTTGTTATTACTAAAGGAAATCTGCAGTAAAGCAAGCTTCAGACATTGGCCTCATTTTTAAGAACTGAGTGAGTAACACAGACGATCTTTGCCGACGCCTATCATCAGTTGTGTATTGTATTGTGCTTTCCTGGCAAGAATGAGTTTGCAGGGTTCTACCTTCTGCTGGGAGGATTCTGTGATGTATGAGTGAGCATTTAGTGTTAATGTGATATACTATGATTTTACTAGTATAGTAAAAAATAGGAAATAATCTGTGTTAAGTACCACCAACAAACATCAAGTCCCCACAGATGTCGAACACAGCCATATTTTGTTAAGACATTAAAAAACGCACAATAAACACAACAAAAAAGAAGACAAGCATGAACAATAATGGCAACCATAATATAAATTGTAATAATGTCAAGTAGCAAACAATTTAAATAAAATTCTTATGTTTTGGCAATTGAGTGACTCAGCTTCCTAACATTATAAAACAAAAGAAGCCACACTATATATAAAGACATGCTTTCAAGTAATATATGCTGTACTGGCAAAGATGATTGTTTTCACCACAAGATGGCACTACCGAACACCAAAATGTCCTGACAAGAAAAGTTTGGCAAGTCAAATAAAATGCATGCAATCCATAAAAAGCTTACCCTTATGAGTTCATTTTTGCTTATATTGTATGTGCAAATTAATAATGAACAAAAGATATGACAGAGTATATGAAAAGTATTAGGCCACAGTAAAAAAAAAAATAGCAATGCACAATGAGAGAAAGGCTAACAGCTGATTAAATAAGGCAGAGGTAGAGATACATTTCTAAAGTAAAGCATCCAGAAACCTTGTCCTTATCCTGTTTCTTTCTGCATGTCTTGCTTCTTGCCATACTGCTGCTGGAACTGCAAACATAATTTCCCTGATTTAATTGTGATATACGAGTCACAATGTATAGGCGTACAACAGTCCTCTTCATAAAATCTCATCTTCTGACTCCAGATCCCTCTCTCTGGGCTTCAAAAGTCCCATTTCCATCGGAGGAGTCCTCTTCAATCTGGAGCGAACCACACTACAAAGAAAGCACAACAAACGCACACAGAGTCACACATAACATAAACTGTAGTGAGAGAGTGTCATTAGAGGCACTCAAGTTGTTATTCTCAGTGTGGATGAGTCAACAAGACTTCCAGGACAATAAACAGCAGCTTATGGGATGTCTGGTGTGGTGTGGAGCAGGTTCTTACCAGCTGACGGTGCAATAGACCACGCCCACGACGAGCATGGCGAAGGCGAGGTGCCAGGAGTAACACATGGTGATGAACATCATGTTGTTATGATCCTTTAAGTCCCACTCAGGGCCATGGGTAGGGTACAGCACAAAACCAATCTGTGGCCAAAGAGACGGCAGTGTCAGGACAGGAGTTCTTCTGCACTGCAATAAACGTGTGCTCATACATGCACACATCCAGATTTACCTGCCAGAACCAGCTTCCCTGCAGGAGAGTGAGGCTGCAGCGCAGCAGCTCCAGAATGATGTTACCTCGGTGGAAAACCTCCAAGAAGGCTACAAGAGCACAGCCAAAGATGGCATAGAGAAGGAGCTGGTGAACATGGACATCCAGCATACTCCTGCCATGGAGGTGGTAGAGGAAAAGAAATCCTGCAAAAACAAAGAGACATCATCATCATCATCATCAATGGAAAAATACATTAGAACAGAAAAATATATTTTAGCCATGAATCTCTTTAATTATGTGCAGTCAAATGGCATCTTTACTGCATTTTTGTTTTGTCATCCAGTTATAATCATGCATTCATGTGCACTTATTTTGGCGACTAGTGTCCTTTGATCTAATAAAAAAATCTGTTAATCAAGGATGTACTGTATGTCCATGGTCTAATTGGTGATTCCCAACCAGGGGTAATTGTACAAATGGAAATATCGTGGTGTATCTCTAAGTCTAAACAGTTAGCTAAGAGTTAAGTATAAATGGTTAAAAAGTAGCTAAAATAATGATTATACAATTCAAATAGCTGATAACTAAAAGTAATGTATAATTAGTTGAAATAGATTACTTAAAACGTTAAAGTAGTTAGCGTAATAAATGAAAAATCAGTTAAAAAAGCTAGCAAAATGAACAGATAAACAGATGGAATAATTAACTAAAACTAATGGTTAAATGGTATGAAATTGTATAAAAAATATAATTGTATACCAAAATATTGTTAATTGTTAAATAATATCAAGTTTGATAAATCCCAATGAACCCATTTGGAACCTGGCGGGTGTCGTTGATGAAGGGGTACGTCTTAATAAAAAAGGTAGGACACTGTGGGTCAAAATAAATAACGTCAAAGTGAAGACTGAAAACTACAAATGTGCCTTTTCTTACCTTCATTAAAGAAAGCAACAGCCAGCATTAACCTGTCCAGTGCAAGTGGAGCAGCCTCTGTGGTGTGGATGATCAGAGACACCGTCCCAGCCAGGCCAAAGAACAGGTACATGGTGGCATGCTGCCAGTTCATCAGATGGTCCCAGTGTTTCTCTGCAAAGTCGTACAACTGGAGTCTCGGTCCATCTGCTACAAACTGCTCAGCCAGCATCCCTGGGGAGCACAACGGAGGAAACACTCAAATCTCCTTAATTAAAAACGGAATACTGTAAACATTTATTTGTGTCCTACTTTACTCATGAATCTGAATTGCTCTGGAGTGTGCTGGATTCATGCAGACAACTCACGGGTAGCCAAATTTAAAACATGTTTGAATGCATTATTGTTACTCACAGTGTTTTGTAAGTAAATACAGAGACCTACTACTTGCCAACAAAAGAGAAGAAAAGTGTGACGGAGCTTTCAAAGATCTCCAGGCGGCGCTGTGAGGCTCTGCTGGCCAGCCGAGTGGAACCTATATTCTTGTTCCTGCGGGTGGCGTGCCAGAGTGAGTGCTTTCCTGTCCACCAGATCCCAGCCACCAAAAAGAAGCTTCCAGGGAGCGCATGACCCTTGAAGCTTCCCATGACTCACCTTCACCTGAATTGTAGGAAGAAACAAACCTATTAGCAGTTGTTGTGAATAATTGCATCATTGCAGAGTATTAATGAAGAGGAACTATGATTACTGTCATTTCTTCTTGCACTGCAACAGAAAGCACAGATTTCATTTTATTCTCAACATTGCCTTTATGTTACATCAGCAAGTAAAATATCATTAAATGCAGATATTAAATGTATAATAAAAAGTATTTATATAAAGTGTTCTTCCTGCGGATATACAGTATTTTAAGCATGGCTGGTGAAAGTGAAGGAATAAGAAATGGGAAGGAAAAAGTGGAAGCGTGACTGCAATTTCGTTCAGCAGCATAATCAGGCATAATTAGTGTGTGTGCTGGTGAGGGCCCTTCATCTGACCTCGGTAGAAGTGTGTCAGGAAAAGGAACCTGTTGGAGGATCCCAAGGCCTGCACCGTTACCTTTAAACACGTGAACCTGTCTGCTTCACCGTATTATACAAAAGAGACATTTTTCTGTATGGGTTATACAAATGCTTCTTCCATAAAGGGACATTGATTGCATGTTGTCCATGGTAATGATTACCCTTCATTGACTTGACAATTAACCCCTGCGCCTGATTACTGTGTACTGGTGTCTGTGGGTGCAGACCAGGCTGGAATCATCTGCTGTCTACCCCTGCATGTTTATTCTCTCAGGAAACAAAATGTCTGTCCAATAATAGAAAAATGACAAAAACAAACAGGCTTCGATTTCAAAGTCAGTTGCCCTTAGCAATAAATAATGCATTGTATACTCCGAGAGCAAAGCATGGTGGTGACATCAATAGTGAGCAGAGAATGAGAATAAAGTGCATGGCTGTACTCTCTTTTGTGATGGAAATGACAAAATTCTGCCCGGCAAAAAAGGGAACCTTTTGAAGGAGGACATTCAATACAAACTGATTGTTTGAGATGTTAAATACACAGATGCTCATCTGTGTCTGACAGCCCTTTGCCTCAGCAACCTCTCCAGACTGAGGAAAACACATCAGTCGCCATGGCAATCACTGTCTCATGTCACTCGAGTGCTGCTGGAAGACTCTTCAGTGTTTGGCTGATTAACTGATCAACTCAACAACAACATCTGTGCAGTGTCATGTTTCCAGATTCAATGGTTCCCACACTTTTTCATTTCAGGAATTTCAGTAAATACATTTTACTAAATTTTACTTAAACACATTTTATTATATTCAGTGGTGGAAAGTTACTGGAAAGTAACTAAGTATATTTACTTAAGTACTGTACTATGCTACTTTATACTTCAACTCCACCACATTTCTGAGGAAAATACTGTACTCTTTCCTCCATTAAATGTATTTAACAGCTAATTGCATTTCAGATTCAGATTTTATATATAAAACGAGATCAGTAAAAATTTGCATTTATTTTTCACTTTACAATTTGGCACGTTCACACAAGTAACCATGCAAGGTTGTTGGCCTAATGACACTTGGACATGTGGACTGGAGGAGCTGGGGAGTGTTGTGATTAGCGGACAGCCCACTCAACCACACCCAGACAGCTACAGGAGGACATCAGTGTTATAGATTAAACTACTAAACTAAACAGTATATAAAACAGTTACCATTAGTCATACATTGAGCAATTGTTATATATAGGTACTGCTTACATGTTAAGGAATTATAATGATCATAAAAGGCCATTCTACATAATACTTTTAGTACTTTTGATATTTTAAGCGCATTTGGACAAATACTTTTAGGCCCACTTAAGTATTTCTAAGGTGTCGGATGTTCCTTTAACTTAATAAAACCTACTTCCTCCACCACTGATTTGTTTGATTTAATATTGAATTATGAAACCGCCTACGCATTGAGACTGAAGCCCATATCATATATACACCTTATCTTTACAATCCTGCATACAGTGTTCACATTGAGGTAAACTGTTATTAGTGGAATACTTGTAAAGATAAGTCATGTGTAGCCTATAGGCCTGTTTTTCCATTTGTAGGTGGCACTATGGATATTCTTCATAGAGGTTTAAATTCTAGTTTAGGAGACACCGGTCAAATCCTAAAGGGGCATATAAATGTCGAGGTTATAGACATAAAAGACCTTAACAGTTTATGACATTAACAGAGCTTTTGAAATCTTGTGCACACCGAAAAACTAACTATTTTAAGGACATTCTGGACCCACCACAACATACTGCAGTCACAAACATGCCCACTTTGTATTTTACTCTAGTAGAGCAGACAGAGGCTGTAAAGCTTATGAATAGATCATGTATAACCTACTAAACAGATACAAACACAAGAGGGACTTAAACTGCTTACACACACACACACACACACACACACACACACACACACATACATATATATATTGTAAAAACGAAAAAGATGTTTTTTGATGAAGGACAAAGGCAATGAGTTTCTTTGGATTTACAACGGTGTGTGTGCTATAGGGTGCTGTATAAATGCACATAGCTACTGTACAGGATAAACAGTAGCCATGAATTCCTTTAAAGCGGAAAGAAAAAAAGGGGGGGGGTCTTACCCAAGTATAGGCTATGCTCCTGGAGATGATAAGTTGCTAAGTATATTCAGCCACAGAAATCATAGAATCCTCATTTTCTCATCACACAAATAATGTTTTCAGTGGCAAAGAAGACAAATATCCCCCTCTGTCCCTCAGCAAGAACGAAATAAACATCAGCTGTCTCCTCCGAGTCCCGGCCAGCAGCCTCCAGACCAGACCCGTCTCATAACCTTTTTTCTCCAAAATTTTCCGACTCAGTTAAAGACTTCAGGCTTTTACTCCCCAATGAACCATCCCATTGGATGTCAGAGGTGAGCGGGCGTCATCAGTCTGCGCTGTCATTGGCTTAAGTTCACGTCAGTCTCAGGTGTCCACGTGTGCACTTTCACTCCGCCTGCTCGTGCTAGGCGCTGTGCTTCCCTTCTCCCGGGAAACCGCTACTTTCTATCCTGGCAGGCCAGAGCAGGCAACCCCGGGACAAGACATCCAGCACGTACACTGCGGCTGGAAGCCTCCCTCATCTTCAGGCTGGAGGTTTGGTCCCTCACTTTAGTTGTTTTCTTCACTCCAGACCGAGTGGTTGGGATTCTGTGTTGTGTACAATAATATAATGTTGTGGTAAAGGGAAGCAAACGGTGACTTCTGAAACAGAAAGAAAATCACCCATTGTTACTCAACGTTTCTTTTTAAGAAACACTACTAAACACTATAAACTCTTGTTTTAACTGCATACTATAGTCTGCTCAGAATTTATTAATTTATTTATTTGTTAAGTGTAAAACAGGAGGATAAACTAGCTTTTCTGCCAGTGTGCCTGTGTGGTATCATCATGAAACATTTTGACCAAAAAGTAATACACATTTTCAAAAATAATTTTTTGTTTAACTGTTCTCATGAACTTCTAAATACGGTTTCAAAGATTTCTCCACATGGTCAGGAATAGCCTAACAGTCTGGGTAGGAAATGCTGAAACCTTTATTGATTATTTTGATGGAAAGTAACCAAAGTTAAAGGCACCCTGTGGATAAGTGACCAGAGCAATGTTTTACCAAGTGGGTCCCCATTTTGTTTGTTCTTGTGCATGTAGCACACATGTACATGTACGAGAAATGCACAATTCTTTCATGCTATTCCGTTGATCTACAGGTAGCAGTAACGCCTAAAAAACTGAAGCAATGCGCTAGCTTTGAACATAAACATACAGTATTAAACATACTGCGTCAAACATATTGGAATCAGCATATAAAATGTATATCATATAAAAAGTTGTCCCTACATTATCTGCTGTGTAATTAATTCCCTATTAAAAATGAACATGAAACACATGACAAAGTCAGAACACGAAGTATTGAAACAATTAAACAGGGAATTAGTGGACCACTCACAATAGACAATAGACACATTTATTTAACACAGCTATTACTAATAATAGATGTGCATGCTGACTTTTCTGGCACAACTAAATGGAATGGAGCCATCACTAATATTTTTAGTTACGCCTGTGCTTTTCCTGCTAAGCCAAAATGTCTGCCTGAGAAAGATCTATTATGGTGTTGCCATTATTATTATGGGATTATTGAACACCTTTAAATACTTGTTATTATTGGCCTCGTTACGGGCTGCAGGGTTATTATCTGAACAATGAATGCACAATGAAGTGAGATAACTACTGCAAATGATATATATTTAGGCACAGAAAAGTGTACGTTTGTTGAAAGAAAACCACATTAAGCAAGGGAGTGTCACATCAGTGTGTCTTTATTTAAGTGTGGAAGACCACAACAGTGGATAACAGCTCTTTGTGTCACCAGTTTGTTCTCAGGGAAGCAGTGAATCTATTTAATCTGTGCTACAGAGAGCAAATGCAATATGTATGGATGTACATACATTTAAGGAAGACCAAGGCAGACTACCAGGATTTACTGGTCAGTAAATTAATTAAATTCAAATGAAATAATAATAATGTAGTGATATACTTCCTATCAATGGAAAGACACATATTAGTAAGTAATTAGAAATAAAATCAGATTCATATAAGTGCTTTTTTATATGGGTACATTTATACAGAGGCAGTCCGATGTTGGACATTTCAGCCCGGACTGTGAACTCTTATTTGGCAGGGCAAGATACACAACAGCTGCATGCAAAATATGTTGTAGACAAAACAACAGCATAGATAAGGCAGGAAGCTGGAACACATGAGGGACGACAGACAGACTCAGTGTTTCAGTAGGAGGAGTTTACTTTAAAATTTTCTGCGTAAAGATCTTACCTTTCAGATTAGCAAAGCTAGTCATCCTGAAAGTATTATTATTTCCATGCTGTCATCAGATACTTCCACAACATGTCATCAACATGGACTTAGTCTACAATACATAAAAACTAGTGAAACTGCAAAGACTATTGAGACTTTGAAGTGAATGTGTAAACATAAAAATGGTTTATGTAATTAAAATTAGCTTTGAAGATACTTGTTTTTCAAAAGTAGCCTCAGTAACCATGAGCTGTCAATCAAATGTTAGAATTTATGAGTGAGTGATCTGATCAAGATCCAACATTTTGGTTAATACGCTTCTCTGCTTTTTGCCAAGAGTTAGATGAGAAGATCAGTACCAGTCTCATATTTGTACACTGTAAAATATGAAACTACAGCCAACAGCTGATTAGCTTAGCATAAAGACTGGAAACGGATAAACAGCTAGCCTTTCTCTGTCAAAAAGTAGCACAATCCTACCAGCACCTCTGAAGCTCACAAATTAACATGTTATATCTCTGTACATAAATAGAGTGTAAAAACAACAATTTGATGACTATTTCTTGGCCAGAACCAGTTGCCAGGCAACCAGCATTTATTTCAGAATGATTCAGGTGGTTTCCCCTCTGTTCTTTTTGCTAAGCTAACCAGGGGCTGGCTGTAGCTTTGTGTTTTACAGACAGACAAGACATCAATGTCCTCATCTAACTGTCATGATCCCTGATGTTGGTTTTCTGTTTCCTGTTTTATTTTGGTAATTCCTGTCTGTCTCCCTGTGTTTCTGTCTTTGTCTGGTTTCCCTCCCTTTTGATTAGTCACCTGGGCCTTAGACTCACCTGTTTCTGTTTTCCTCGTTTACGTCTTGTCTGTTTAGTCTGGTGGTTTCCTTTGTTCTCTCTGTTCATTGCACCTGATGTCCTGCGTCTTCATGTATGTGTCCATGCTCCAAGCTACTTGCTCCATGAGGTTGTACACGTTTGTTTTTTTTTGGCTGTTCCGCTGGTGTTCTTTGATTTACGTGTGCTCGGCCTTATGCCGTCCTGTTTTGATTAGTTGTTTAATAAAAGTATTTGTTTGTTCCTCCTCGGCCTATGTCTGCTTTCTGGGTCCCCGTTCCCCGAGCCTGACAAAATGAACAGCGCTACAACAGACCCAGCGGACGTGTGGTCGGAGGAGTGCTACTGGCTGGTAGAGGAGTAGCTCAAGCTGTCCACTCAGCCAGGCTTAAAGGCGTCCGTCATGGGTTTTTTGAACCCCCGAATCAGCCCGCTTCCCGGCTACCCTGGCAGCCAGATTCACTCTGGCCTCTGAGGGTAGGGACTGTGAGGCTGCCCTCTCCTGACGGGCTTCCGGCCCCTGCTCCTTCTCCGCCGGAGCGGCTCCAGGGTCGCTTCCGGGCCGTCCGCCGGAGCAGTTTTTCACGTCTGGCCATGGTGCCAGGTCTCGACCTGGCCGCCCTCACGAGCGGTCTTCCACGCCTGGGCTTCTCGGCTGGTCCTGTCCGGGCCGCCCACCCAAGCGGTCCTCCTCACCTGGTCGCCCTCCTGGGCCCCTATGCTGGGTTTTCTGGGTAATTTCTAACATGCTGACCTACAGTAATCATATACCCGGCAGGATCTACACTGACCTTGACTCCAAGTCGTAAGGGCACTGCTGTAATGTGTTTTCCGTCTATTGCACTTTCACGGTTTTGCTGAAGGGGTGCCGTTATTAAAGAGCCCAAAAAGTTATAAAGCAGGTAAAATACAAATGAGATACATTTAAATGTGAGAATTGATTTCCTTGAATGTTTATTGGCTCTTTTTTTTTCTTGTCTGCTACAAAACAAAATACAAACATGTAAGTTAACACAAAAACACACATCATTTTGGACTTAATTAAAACAACATACGAGCGATCAAAATAACACAAGTCGTCCTATAAGTCCTCAGACTCTAAAGTATGTAATGTCACTGGAAACAGTAAATAGGACACAGCCAAGCAGCAGCTGCTGGGACAAATTAATTAGATCTACATCTTTTTCATTTCACACTATTTTATATATAGTTATATTGTAGTTCTGCTGAAATTATTTTGAAATGTGTAAAATTGAAAATATTCTCCTTGTGTGATATTGAAAAACATTTGATGGACGTAACCAGAAACATATTGGCTAGATTGAGTCATAGCTGAACAATAAGTACCATCCTGTGACCAGTGAACAATTTGACATGCTTAATATACTACTATGAAGCAAATGTCTTATACATCTCATTCATAAAAGTGGTAGGTCTATTCTATTATATTTATATATATATATATATATATATATATAT